>JACXGM010035135.1:0-11769 GCA_016801145.1 Umbra pygmaea | reverse complement strand
TGTAGCATGTATTAACTACTGTGTGTAGCATGTATTAACTACCTTGTGTAGCATGTATTAACTACTGTGTGTAGCATGTATTAACTACTGTGTGTAGCATGTATTAACTACTGTGTGTAGCATGTATTAACTACCTTGTGTAGCATGTATTAACTACTGTGTGTAGCATGTATTAACTACTGTGTGTAGCATGTATTAACTACTGTGTGTAGCATGTATTAACTACTGTGTGTAGCATGTATTAACTACTGTGTGTAGTGTCCAAGTGATGTACCTATCACCTTTCTCTCCTTTTCTCATTCAGCTGGTGTATGTGGGATTGAAATTGTGTGTGTTTGTGTGTGCATTTGTGTAGTCTGGTTCCCATCAAATAGTAATTATTCTGTTTCGTTTTTCTTTTCAGGTCAAAGCAATTTTCTACTCACATGACGCTCCTGCCTGTCAATCATTTTCAACAACTGGACAGCTAAGGGGCAGTTTGATATTTATTATCACTCCCGGAAACGGAGAACACTTATTACTTCCTTTCCCCCAACAATAACTTGTATTAAAATGTTGGTCAAAAGAGAAAAACTGGAACATAACAATTGTAGTTCACTGAGGCTTTTTGTTGTTGTAAACCAGCTGGTGTTCCACCTCAATACACATTCACTGTAATTAGTTCCACTGGCCTACATAACCATTGTCCACGTAAAACTATTATTTTGGCTTTTTCTAAAGAAACAAAGAGAAACATACAGTAGGCACAACAACAAGTGATGCTGAGTGCTGCAGCCTACCGCCACATTATGTCCTAAGGACCTTCTGACGAGATTTCGAAAGTGACTTTTAGTGATTAAACTTTGAATTCATTATTGTTTCATGAATTTAGGTAGATAGAAAAAAATTGATTTGCCAGAGGCTACAGTTGACAAAAAGCAACAGTATTGTATGCATGTATGCCAGTTCAAAGATATTGAATCTATATGAGGTAGTGATGGTGTACTTAGTACAGAACTTGTGTATGTGGGTTTAAAACACATTCCTGCTCGATGCTGGTTTAAGTATATTTGCACAGAGAGTATTTTTCAATAACAATGACTTTATCCAAAACTTCAGCATTATACAAATTATATTTTGTAAATATAGGACCTGCCAAGAACACCGATTATATGGTATGCCACCATTTCACATAAAAATGCTCATGTCATCGTACCTGTATTTTCTTAATTAGCATATTTTTATAGGTATGGAATGACAAAGTGGATACATTTAATTTTGTGAAAGCAAATAAAGGACAGAGTCCATATATGGCTGAGAGAGACAAATAAAAATGTTAGAACGTTGATTAAACCAGGGACTCAAGTGCAGATCAAAGCCATGTATTAGCTCAGCAATCGGTTCTTTGATAATTAGTTGACAAGTTGATTCTGATATGTTAGCTCTGGAAAACATCTAATACACACAAGGCAGAAAGTATTGGTACCCTTCCATGTTTTTATTAAAATAAATTATCTGAACTAAGCATTTATTGACGATATGTTTGGTATCCACCATTCTTTACTTCACATTCAATTGAACAGAAACTTTGCTTTTGATTTATGATGTAACTCTCTCAGGTTTGATGGGTGCCTTTTCCCAACTGTGTGTTTCAGCTCTTTCCAAAGATGTTAGATGGGATTTAGATCAGTACTCATAAAAAGCCACTTCGGAACATTCCAGTATTTTCTTGTCATGCATTCCTGGGTGCAGTCCAAGGACATAATTAGTAATACATGTTAGTATTTTCTCTGTCAATCTGTATTATTTTTTTATAGATATATAGCGGTGGGAACAGAGGTCTAACCTCGCTGCGTCACAGATTCCAGAGGTCGTATCCTGGTTGTGGCATGCTGACGATGCCTGGATGTCCAGCGTGGGGTGGCCAAATTAGTAAAGCACTGCCTGGTTTTAATGGGTGGATACTTGGACAAGACACCTTATGTAAACTACTTGTGTGTAGGACTTCACACCTTTAAAGTCAATTGTGTTTATATAATTGTGTTTTTATTATCTGGTTTCAAAGTCATGATAAATAGGGCTGCATTTTTATAACACACATTATCACTAACGGATCATCACAATATGTAAAACATTTGAATTGGACAGCACTATTTTCATTTAGCTTGAAATGTGACAGATGTGAAATGTGACTTCATGTTTGTAATGTGCACAGATACACAGATGTATATGCATGTTCCATGAACATATTGTGCCATTGCTGACAGTTGTGCCAACAGTAGTAGTACATAGAAACATAAATAACATAATGTAATGTATATTATTTAACAATATACAAGTCTATGGTGACACTATAACAACACTACAACAATCTAGAATGTCAATAGGGTGCCTGCATTCCAGGGTTTGTTATATAGAGTAGGCGGACTAGGTTGGCCTACATTACTGCAGCCTGCTGAGTCTGCTTCGGCTGAAATTCACCGCTAGAAGGTATAGTTTGTCATTTAGTTACCAATTATTATGTTGAGAAGCAAGAGGGGCTAACCTTATGATTCTAGCCTATAATCATTTTAATTGTGAGCAAAACTCTTTTTTACATATACATATATTCAACATTCAGACTTGTGTAAAAATCTCCACCTACCTGTTGATCACTTACCACTTGAAGCTATAGTCTGAGTTATGGCTGGAGAGAGATATAGGTCATGTTTACATTCAGACATTCAGCCACATTTTTGAGTCCTCTCGAGGACAGCTCAAGATGAGATACAATTGAAGTGTGTAAACTTGCAGGTCTATCTCGAATTCCACGTGACCTCCGGTAGTAGCGCATGAAAAGATTTTGAAAGATCCCACCTTGGGCTTTGCAAACAGCCCAGGGGAAATGTGTATCACAGGGAAATCTTCACGTGTAGGTCAACGAGCTCACGCTCTTTCTGAGAGAAGTGCTCATGCACCCAACTTAAGACGTCTTGACGGACATTTCATGACCCACCCAAAAATGCGTGATTGCCGTCCTGAGACATGAAAATGTAAATTCGAACAGTATGGATATTATTTTGGCTCATCTCAAGCTTTTCTCAAGCAGTCTCAAATATGTGGTTGAAAGCTATCCAAATGTAAACGGGACCTTAACAGTTCCAAAGTTCTGGGGCAAGGATGCTGAAAGCTTGGTCCCCCACCCGGGAATACATTAGCTTTCACTCCCACAGTTGCATTGCTTAATCGTGTCTTCCTTTCCCAAGTGTAATATCAGAAATTACACAAAAGTTGCCAAAAACTGTCCCTTTGAAAAACGAACCTTTGCATAGAGTTATATTTTTCAACACAATTTTAAAAAGTTCATCGTGTTAGAGGCTAGTTTGGGTATAAGTGCTGATCAACCATCTTTAGGGTTTACAGATAGTGGCAGTTCTCTTGGCAAAAATTCTTTGTTGATGACAGAGGTCAAAGGGGAATGGTGAGACTGGCTTGAGCTGATAGAAAGCTGATAGAATAACCACTTGTTACAACTAAGGTCTGCAGAAGAGCATCTCTTAATGCACAACATGTTGAACCTTGAACCAGATGTACTATAGCAGCAGAAGACCACACCATGTGCCACTTCTGTCAGCTAAGAACAAGAGACAATAGGCTACAATTTGCACCAGCAATTGAACAATAGAAGATAGGAAAAATGGTCTGATGAGTCTTGATTTCTGTAGCAACATTCAAATAGTACGCTCAGAATTTGACGTAAACAACATGAAATCATGGATTCATCCTGCCTTGTATCAATGGTTCAGGCTGACATTGGTGGTGTTGGGGATATTTTCTTGGCACACTCTGGTCCCCTTAGTACCAGTTGAACATTGTTTGCATGCCACAGGGTAGTGAGTAGGAAATCTGCCCTGCGTAGGGTGTCATCTTTCGGATCCGACATTAAACGAGTATCCTGACTCTCTGTGGTCATTAAAAATCCCATGGAACTTATCGTAAGAGTAGGGGTGTTAACCCCGGTGTCATGGTCTAATTCCTAACCAGGCCTCACTTCAATCATGGCCACCTAATAATCCCCCTCCTTCCTAATTGGCATATATAACTACTCACCTCTCCACCTGATGGCTGATGTGTGGTGAGCGCCCTGGCGCAAAATAGAACCAACTTTGGGTTCTTTGACAAGCGCTAAATAAGTTGAATTCATTATTAATAATATTATTATTCTTAATAATAATAATAATAATTTTTATTATAATTATTATTATATTCCATTGACATTCTCTAAAATGTAATTGTTGGATAAATCAAAATCATAATCATAATCAGAATAACTTCTCATAACTTGTAATATCAATATATCTGTACAGTAATGAATGGCAATGGCAGGAAAAATACAGAAATTGCAGCAGTGAAAAATATATAGTAGCGTGTATAGCTACGTGATATTAGATTTAGCAGTAGAGAAGCAAGATAATGTAAATGTAGCTACACAGTGATGTGAGTCACTTCAGCTATTGAGTAGTCTTCTGGCTTATTAGAATAGAATGTCCTTTGCAGTTTGATGGTACATTTGCTGTACAGCCCAAATATGATTGTAAACAATTATAGATATATTTTTAGATCAATTGGCAAAAGATGGCACACTGTGGCTATAAAGACCCCTATAGCTCTTATAATGTATTTTGCCCCATCAGATTCTGCTGATAAGAGCTGTTTATATGCAGGGGAGACAACATTGTTTTTAATATTTCTTTGTTTCCTTGTTGTTACGGTGATACTATAATCTGTGTCAGCTTTTATAGGGTGCGTGTCAGCTCTTTTTTTCACCAGCCCACTCACAACTGAATGGCTACAGTATATGTAAAGATAGTAAAGAAATGTAAAGCCCTCAACCAAACCAATATATTGAAATGCTTTTGTAACGTAGCATGGGGGTCTGCGTGGCGTAGTGGACTAAACGACAGATCTGGCTCCTGTAAATTCAATCCCTGACTACAGGCGTCCGTGCTGGATGAGCAGTTCAAAGAGAATTGGCCAGCTCAGTGACTTGTGGTTGGATGAACCATGCACGTGCCACTTGCAATCCCACAGATCTGTCCATGGATTTGCAGAGCTGCCGACAAGGCATGGTTAGAGGGATTGGTAAGGAAATCGTTTTTTTAAAGAATAAATAAATTAAGCCCTAACTGATGGATTTCCCATGATGGGAATACACATACAGTATGCATCATGAAAGAGGAGACCTACACTGTAGATATATAATTTATTTTATTTCAGTAAACTAATTTGACGGATTTCCAAAAATAAACTGAACTGTAACATCATTGACATTTTTGCATGATGCTTTATTGTGGTTCAATCAATTGACTGATTCCTTTATGTGATTTGTAACTCAGTAACTACTTTGAAATGGCTGCTTTTCCATATTTTTCTAAAAGTAATGTGTGATTGTAAATGGTGGTGTGTTAAAATTGGGAAGTGGGAATAATGGACACTTGGAAAGGGTGTGCGTTTGTGTAGATCTCTGCCCCCAAAATTTCTGTGCACGGCCCTGGCACAGTTACATCAATAGACAAAAACAGTCTGTTTGTATCCATGTGGCGTAGTGGGCTAATGCTGGATTCACACCAGGCACGGCAAAAAAATCACTGTACACATTATAATGCAGACACACTTGTACACCGCAATCAACATCGTAATTAATCTTCTGCATCTTCAAGATGGTGGACAACGTTGCATACAATGTTCCTCCCTCAGCAAGGCGACTGACAGGAGCTTTTTCAGTTTAGTATTCATTGACAATACAAAAACTATATCTACTGAGCTGTCAAAGCTTTTCTTGCAATCCCAGAAACCCATAGGTGAAAGTGACATATTAGCTCTTCATCGGTGGTACATCAACTACCGTTTCTGGTGCCGTACGGCAAAGCACTGCACAAGTTGGTAATTTTGCTGGATTCACAACAGGCATGGCAAACTGGTTGCGTTGTCGCGGAAGCAATGCGCACCTCTGTGGCAGATCTACCAGATCCGGCAAAATGTGGATTTTGCAAGGGTTGCTTATTGTGAATAGCAAACTCAAAATGTGTTAGTGTTTTTCATAGGGTAGGGCACCTCTAACCAACACCTCAAATCTCGTCTCTTGATTAGGTTAGTTGACTCCTGATTCCAATTAGCATTTGGAGAAGTCATTAGCCTAGAGGTTCACGTTCCACCATGCATATTTTAATTATGTATTCAATATAGACAAGGATGTACGCAGAAATCCAGGTCATTCTAAAGGGTTCACATACTGTTACTTGCATCTGTTGTATTTAATGAACCTTTCAAGGGCTGTTTAGTGTTTTACTATCCACTTGATAAATGAGGGGCTAGGGGAGTTGTCCAATTAGGATCATTTTAATGCAAATATCAATTTCTAAATCCCCTCAAAACATCCTGTACCAGCCAGTCGGTAGAAGCTCCCAAACAGCTAGCAGGGGAAATCCCAACGTATAGTAAGCCTTAGTATTTATAAGGTGGGATGCTAAAGCGTAGTGTCTTTGAGACGGGGATATCCCCCACCTCACCCACACATTCCTCCCACCCCGCCCCCCACACAACACCCACGTTACATGACTAATAGGGATCTGCAGGGCTCAGACTCAAAGGATCAGGTGTACATCCAACAGTGCTGGAATACATTAGCTAATCTATATACTGGGAGATGAAGAGCGGGGCGGAAGGGGGGGGCAAAGCAGAAAAAGGGAGAAAATTAAAGGGATGAAGGAAGACACAATAGATGAAATGGTAGAGGTAGAGAGAACGACTGTTATTGGGTGAGACTGAAGGAGGGAGAAAGTGAAAGAGTGATTTAAGGAGAGCGAATGAGGGGGAGGGAGAGACAGACAGAAAGACAGAGAGAGAGAGGGAGAGGAGGGGTGTATCTGGCTGGTTCCCGGGGGAAGGATGACTCACAGCTCTGCAGCTTTGTGTCGTGCGTCACCAGTGTTGGCCTGGTGGATGAGATAACACACACACACACACACACACACACACACACACACACACACACACACACACACACACACACACACACACACACACACACACACACACACACACACACACAAAGCGATAGTGGAGAAAGAGGACTATGCATTTAATTACCACCTGCCTGACAATTTATACTTATTATAGTGATATACAGACACTCGTAGATGCACTGGGACACACTTATACACACTTAACCACTGACGTGCATTTCAGCACATACACGGGGAAAACACAGATGTGCACACACACACACACACACACACAGGACACAACAACTGTTGGTAGATGATAAATCACACTACTGCAGATGGAGAGCCATGCGGTGTGTAGTGTAAACAGTGCCATCGATACACACACACACACACCCTATTAATGCATGCATACACATTTACATGCTAAATTCCAGCATTTTTTTATGAGCCAAGGGAAGCCCTCGCATATGACAGTGATATTAAATAAGATCATATTTACAGTGCAGTACATCTTTATTTGGAGAGTAAACCAATGTCTGTTGTTTTGGCTGATGAACAATGAAACAAGGAGTAAAAGGTTAAAGTGCAAACGCTCAGCTTTAATTGGAGGGTATGTACGTTGTTAAACCGTGGATCTGTCAGCTTTAATTGGAGGGTATTTGCATCTATAAACCCTGAATCTTGTAGGAATTACAGCTCTTAGTCCCACCATTTTAAGGGACCAATGTAATTGGAGAGAATTACCATAATCTTAAATAAATTATTTCTGCAAATGTGAAGTATACTAAATTTTATTCAGATCAGGACTTTCTACATTTTGGCCCAGAATTATTTTGTTTTGTTTGCTATGACAATGCATCTGACATAGTATCACAGATGCACCTGTAAATTGTCTGTGTCAAACTTGTCTCCACTGGATTGTGTTGATCAGAACCTTCCATGTGGTTCACTCTCTCTCTCTCTCTCTCTCTCTCTCTCTCTCTCTCTCTCTCTCTCTCTCTCTCTCTCTCTCTCCGTACGAAGGGATGTATCCAGGACTTCTTCTGCAACCAAGACTTGGTGGAATCTGAGTCATGCTTGGGATTATAGTCCTGTTGGAAGGTCCAGTGATTCCCAAGCTTCAGCTTCCTCATAGGAGGCATGATGTTTTCTCCTAGGATTTCTTGATACTTCAATGAATCCAGCTTGCATTCCACACACTGCAGGTTTCCTGTGCCAGAGGATGCAAAGCAGCCCCAGAGCATCACCGAGCCAACACCATGCTTGACTCTGGGCAGAGTGTTCTTTTCAAGTGAATGCTTCATTCATCTTCCTACTGACATACTGATGATTTTATCGCTCCACAGAACAGAATCCCAAAACCTCTGTGGCTTCCACTTGGAAAAATGGTCGGTAATCCGGTAATTTTTTAGTCCAGATATTTACATATATTATGGCAATATGCTAGAATATTGAGAGGATTCTCCCTGAATGTCATGGTCCCAAATGTCGTGTTCGAGGCATATCTTTACTCTGGAATGGGAACATATTGATATCCATTGAAGTCTGAGAAATTGTACACATTACAAATTCTGAGTCTCACTTATGAACCCACACTAATTTCTGGGGAGAATCTGGGGTTTGGAAAGTGTACGTGGTCATATCTGTTATGGTTTTACTGTGAATATCAGCTTTCAGTATATTTGGTAGATATGGCCAATTGTCACAATATTCCAGGGTGGGATACCGTTCCATAGACTGTGATATGGACTCTATGTGTATATTCTGTATTTAAGTCTGTGGTGTGTATTCATTTATTGCCAGTGCGTATGTACTGTTGATTTAAATTGACTTTGTATGTGTGTGTATTATGAAGCTTTGGCGTCACCCCCCCCCCCAGATACCAGGAGCTATGGATAGGTCTCATTATAGTTTATCCAGGGCTTGTTTGATCTGATTACTAATTACATTCAGCCGGTATCTAGTAGTTCCTATATAAGATCTGGGGCCTCATTTATAAAGGTGGCGTATGCACAAAAGAAGGCATACGCATCTCTTTACGCAATAACTGGGATTTATAAAAAGCAAACTTGACGGGAAAATGTGCGGTCCTTCACATCAACTCTGACCCATGCGTACGCACAAAGACAGGTGAAATGAGAAATGGCGACACCGTCGGCAGATGGATGAAACACGTAGGCTTCTGTAGATCTGTCTGAAAGTTCAGAGCGTTGTGTAAACGAAATCGAAATACTGCCTCTCATTAATAATATGAAGATGTCACAAAGCCATGCTTACAATTATCAGCCTGCAGATAAAAAACAAACAAAATAATACAAGATTGTAACGTAGATGCAAATGAAACACATATTGCACATATTTGCAAGAAGAACACTCAAATATTATTTGTAATTTTGGCATGTTACGTAATTCATCCTCATAAATAATAAGGTAAACAGAACAAAATCATGTTTAAAACTGATATTCTTGTCGATGTCTCTGTCTGGCGGTGCAGATAGTTAAATAAATAGATGATGATAGATAGATAATAAATAGATAATAGATAGTATTTATTGTCCATTGGGGAATATTGTTTTCATAGTATAACTGTCGTAATCAGATACAGAAACATAGTGTTCATTTATATGCATTTAGTTATTTTCATTTTTAAATGAGTTTCATTGTGATGCATGTCTTAACCATTTTGAAATATGCAATAAATTCCATTTGTGCAGAACTATTTTCCATTTACAATTAGAGTAATACCGACATCTGTAGATTTTCAGATACAATCAAATGGATGGTTATGAAAAGCTATGCCATCACAATGCGTAATGACGCACAATAGCTGATCTTGCACTGTTGGAATATAATAATAATAATAGCCTAATAATGCATATTATTTATTAATAACAGGACTTCTGGCAACTGGCACTTTCCAGATGGAACGGACTGACAGGTCAGGGATATCTCAGCCAACCCTTAGCTGGGTATGCCAGGCGTGTTAGTCGGTATAATAGGCTTGTTGCATAATTACATTAAGTTTCCTTACACGGTGGGTGAACAGTCAAACAAAAAAGCACAATTTGTCCGGTTTCCCAAATGTAATCGGTGCTATTGACTGCACTCATGTTGCCATAAGGACAATGAATGAGAATGAACATGCGTTCATTAATCGAAAGCATTTGCATTCCACCAATGTCAAAATAATTTGTGAGGCAGACATGTTGCTGTAATGTAACCAATTTCCCCCCCACCCGTGGCAGACACACTTTCACGATGAAGCGCTAGACGCTTTGACATCAACTGATATCTGACCACTTTATATTTTGGACTTTCTTACAGCGTCTGCAACCTTTTAGCACTCCAACGCCTTTTCGCCATTGGTAATAGGCACACTGTACCCTTCAAACAACATTTTCCTCCTCTTTTCCACCTCGCCAATAATGTTTTCTACTTCACATTGAGTGAAGTGGCTTTTTTTGGTTTTCCTCTGTATTTGCCATGCTTTCTCAATCAATGAATATTAATTTTTGGGCATTTCACTGACTATTTATGGGCAAATAAGGGCGTGACATGTAGCCGCGAAAGCTGCGCTATGTATTACAGTTGATTGTGATTTATAAAGGGAAAAAGGCGTAGGACGTGCGTGCGCATGTTTTTATAAATCTGAATATTTGTTTGCATACGCACGTCCTATATTTCGTCCGTACGCCACTTCTGACGCAAATCCACCGCAAACTTTTATAAATGAGGCCCCTGGTAACCAGGGGAGTGGCTCGGTTTATTGATGAAATGTCACAGGTGAAGTCTTGTGTGTTCATGTTGTTCTTCCAGCATTCTCCAGGGGATTGTATTATGTATTTCTCTGTTTCTCTGTGAAGTAAGTGTAACTCGCTACTAGTGTGTTTTCACCACGTTGAGGGTCCTAGGTAGTAGAGTCATTGTATAGTTCAGTATTGTGTACTTTTATCTGTTAGCGTGTCTATGCTTCAATACAGCATAGTGGGCAGATGGAATGTTGTGTACTCCTGTACTTATTGTATGCTGTAATTCAGAAAATGTATACATCTACTGGAGAAGAATAAAGATCAAACCACAGCACAATATACGCCTGCTTTGGTCTCCCTTCCTCACCTCACACCACCAATGTGACACCCATATCTGAAGTAGGTGTACAATTCATTTCTGTTTTCAAGGTATTTGAGTATACTGTATGTCTAAATTGCCTTGAACTCATATCTGGTGAAAATTATAATGCCATGTCCCAATCAAGCTATTTGGTAGATGCGGCCACATGTCTGGAAGCATTCCGGTTTGGGATTTTGGATGTATCCACATCACATGAAATATCACTTGTATAAACACTGTACATCTCCATCTTACTATAGGCACCAAAATGGCTCCTTAATCAATTGTGCCATTATTTAACGATGTGTATTGTTGTCACTGTAACGTTCCAAGCTTAGAGACAGGCGCGAAGGTTCGATAATCCAAAATACTTTATTCAAAAGACAAAAGAATACTGCCGCGTGGGGCTTTACAAATATAAATGGGCGAAACACACAGGAACGCGTACAGGAAACATTGACAGACAAGAGACAAGGGGAGAACACCATGACTAATTACAAACACATACTAATTACTAACTCAAACCACCTGTGACTCCCAATGACCCAACCAATAATCTAAATGAACCTATGACAAAACTAGACACAAGAGGGCAGCAAAACAACACATACAGGGGAACCACAGAGACTAGACATGGAAAACCTCAACTCAAATGTGACATAATCCCCTCCCAAACGCCCACATCACCGAGGTG
>JACXGM010035133.1:0-11770 GCA_016801145.1 Umbra pygmaea | reverse complement strand
AGTCAGAGTTTTCCCCCCAGCAACCCGCAGGCGCAGGGAGGCGACCCTCTCGTCCACCGGGGTAAACTCCAACGTAGCGGCGCTCAGCCGGGGGCTTGTGAGTATCCCCACACCCGCCCGGCGCCTCACACCCTGGGCAACTCCGGAGAAGAAAAGAGTCCAACCCCTATCCAGGAGAATGGTTTCAGAACCGAGACTGTGCGTAGAGGTAAGCCCCACCAGATCTAATTGGTAGCGCTCCACCTCCCGCACCAGTTCCGGCTCCTTCCCCCACAGAGAGGTGACGTTCCACTTCCCCAGAGCCAGCCTCTGCTGCCCAGGTCTGGTCCGTCGAGGCCCCTGACCTTTACTACCACCCATTTGGCAGCGCACCCGACCCCAGCGGTTCCTCCCACAGGTGGTGGGCCCATGGGATGGAGAGAGAGGTGCCATGTTGCTTCTTCGGGCTGTGCCCGGCCGGGCTCCGTGGCAAACCCGGCCACCAGGCGCTCGCTGACGGGCCCTCCATCCAGGCCTGGCTCCAGACAGAAGAGAAACACAATTATGTTGAATGTTTTATTGGATTGTAGACTGGTATAAAAAAATACACTACGTTTTTTTTGTGTACGGACCATAGTCTCCGAGGACATGGTAAAGCCATGTGTGATGACTGGTTCCTCCTCTGTGGTTCACCCTTTTCAACCATCCAGCTCCACACAGCAACAGCCTGCCAACAGAACCTGGCGGTACATCTCCACTGATGAACTACCCGCCAGCTGGCCCGCTGTGAGGTAGGTGTTGTGTGAGGAGTTGATGAAGTAGTGAGATAAAGGGAATGTCATGTCTTCAGACTGCTCCAGCTTCTCCGGTGGTGGGTCGTACACTACAGTGCGGTCCTCAATCGGCCAACATGCATAAATAAGGAGACAATTGCAAGATTCCCTCAAGTTGAAATAAACTACTCCGTGGCTGTTCTACCATCCATTGAGGAAACCAGCAAAGCAATAACACTTCTTTCATCAAGCAAAGCTCCAGGGTCCAATGCCATTCCAGCAGAAATCTACAAGGCTGGAGGGCCTTGCTTAGTCGAGAAACTGACCGATCTCTTCCAGGCTAGTTGGAAAATAGAAGCTGTTCCCAAGGAGTTCAAGAATACTACCATAATCAATCTATGTAAAAGGAAGGGCAATCGGCAGGACTGCGACAACCATAGAGGCATCTCCATACTATCAGTTGCTGGCAAAATCTTGGCAAGTATCCTTCTGAACCGCCTAATTGTCCATCTAGACCAGGGTCTGCTACCTGAGACTCAGTGTGGTTTCAGAAAAGACAGCGGAACCACTGACATGGTATTTACTGCTCGGCAGTTACAGGAGAAATGCTAAGAACAAAATGTTGATCTATATATGGCTTTCGTTGATCTAACAAAAGCATTGGACACAGTCAACCGGGAGGGCCTATGGAAAATCATGGCCAAATATGGGTGTCCAGACAAGTTCATTGGCATTGTGCGCAATCTCCATGATGGCATGATGGCCAGCGTTAGAGGCCAGCAAGAACTCTCTGATCCGTTCCCAATCACAAACCGGGTGAAGCAAGGGTGTGTTTTAGCATCAACGCTCTTCAGCATGGTGTTTTCTGCCATCCTCCAAGACTTATTCCAGAATTACAACACTGGGATTAATTTCATCTACCGTTTTGATGGTGGGCTATTCAATCTGCGGAGGATGCAAGCCAAAACTAGAGTGTAGGAAGTCACTGTTCGAGAACTCTAGTTTGCTGATGACTGTGCTCTGGCTGCTGGCACAAATTAAGTTCTACAGGACAGTATGGACCACCTCTCCTCAGCTTGCAACAACGTCGGCCTAACAATCAGCACAAAGAAGACTGAAGTCTTATACCAACCTGCTCCTGGGAAACCCTACACTGAGCCAACCATCTTTGTGAATGGGCAAAAGCTTTCAGCCGTTGACAAGTTTATTTACCTTGGTAGTACACTGTCTTGTGCTGTGCACATATATGATGAAGTTAACAATCAGGATTGTCAAGGCCAGTGCAGCCTTTGGACGTCTACGTGACTCGGTATGGGAAAGGACTGGCATCAAGCAGGAGACAAAACTGAAGGTCTACCAGGCTGTTTTTTTTTTGGGGGGGGAAAGGTCAGCTACAGTATTTGACAACATGATTGTCTTCGTTCTAAAATATGCATCATTTCCAATCCCACTTTTTTGTTTTATATTATTGCTCTCTATATTTTACACCCATCCTAACCTCTAATTACCCGTGACTAAAAGTTGAGACCAATTACATTGTGCCATTTTAATGTTTAGCTCTAGCTTATACATTTTGTGTTATTTTACAATATTTACAAATCTTGTGCATTTTACAGAACCCAGTTTCACTTGATCCACCCCTCATCCACACCCAACACTGTCCATCTATCTTTTAACCAAAGCCATATGGGGTTTCTATTGGCAATGTAAATTTCTACTGTACTGTGATGTTTCACATAATTATGAAATCTTTTATTTTCAATGATTCCACCAATTTGGAATTAAAGATTAATATTTTTGCTAAAATAATTATCATATTATTAATTGTCTGACTACTACATTTTAAGTCTCCAAGTATTGCTATTTGTAACGTTAATTCAAAACAAATATTGCATTTATTCATCCATTCTTGTACCTGTGACCAAAAACATGCTACATAAGGACAGTACCAAAAAAGGCTGTTGTTTTGCCAACTCTTCTGTATGGGTGCGAAGTCTGGACAGTCTACCAGCGGCATGCCAAAAAATTTAATCATATCCACTTGAGCTGTCTGAGGAAACTGCCGAGGATCACATGGCAAGACAGAATTCCTGACACGGAAGTCCTCAGCAAGGCAAATATCCCCAGCATCTACACCATGCTTGCGAAGGAATAGCTTAGATGGACTGGCCATGTGACCAGAATGCCTTACGTGAGACTTCCAAAACAAGTCTTCTTTGGTGAGCTGAAAAAAGGCAAGCGAGCACAAGGTGGCCCCAAAAAGCGGTACAAGGACACTCTTAAAGTTTCCTTGAAGAGCTTTGGACACGACCTGAAAAGCTGGGAATCCCTAGCACAGGACCGATCTGCCTGGAGAAGAAAATTCCAGGATGGTGCAATCCTCTGTGAGAGCAGGAGAAGCTCCTGTGCTATCTTGAAGAGACAGCAGCACAAATCTACCAAGGAAGGACACGTGGCTGCACCTCAGTGTTCTACATCCTTCCTGACCTGTCCAGTGTGCCATAGGGAATCCCAGGCATGGATTGACCTCTTCAGCCATCTGCGCACTCATCAAAACCCAACAAAATGACAAACGTGCCATGGTCATCATCAACTTTGATGGATGAACAAGAAGAAGAAGAAGAATATCATAAAACCTTCAAAATAAAAGGCAGAATGTCAATGTTTATCATAGTGTATAATTCCTCAAGTAATATAATCTTGCACCGTTTGCTAGGCAGTAATTGGGAACACCTGGTGGCTCAATCGGTTACCCAATGACGGCTACATTTGCAGCCTCCGAAGGCCATGTAGGCTGCATCCTTCGAAGTCCGCAGCCTTCGAAGGATGCAGCCTTCACATTGAGACACAGCTCACAGTCTCTGTGTGTTTTGTCTCAGCGTGGAGCATGCAAGGGCAGCCTTGCAGCCCACTGTATTGTGTGCTGTTGGCCAGGAAATCAAGCTGAGAGAAGGGAGGCGTTCTTCCACTCTGCCACACCTACAGTGGCGGAGGAAGTAGTGATGGCCCCTGTCTCAGAGGATGAGGGAGAGCTTCTGGGAGAATGGGAGGATCTTACAGATCACTCTCCTCCTACTGAGACTGGAGCTAACTTGGCCACTCTTGCAAAGCCCCTGTATAGCTCGGACTCCTTCCTCCAAATCTGAGGTGGACTCATCGGAGGAGGTGGAGGTGGTCGCCCCACCCCCGGTCATCCAATAGGCTGTGCGTCCGTCCATCCGTCAGGACCTTTCAGTGATTCTGAGGAAGGCTACCGCCCATCTTAAGATCCCCTACCCGCCCACTGTGGAAGTGGAGGAGATAGTAGCCTGGGGAGGCAGCCATTATGCTAGACCCACTACCCAAAAGGAACCTCCCCTGCCCCTGATGATTGGCCTTGCCACTTGTTTGGGAGGCCCTTGGATAAGACCACAGCGCGGGCGGCCAAGGAGGAGGAAGATAGAAGGACATTAAAGAAGACCTTGCCACTGCAGCGGCGCTACACCATGCCTCCGGCGACATCCCCTTCCTCATTCAGACCCAAGACGTCGGTCCCAAAAGCGCAGCCAGGACAGCAACGCCCTGGCGCATCCCAGCGGCAGAGAGAGAGGAGAGCCCCTAAGTGTCAGTCGTAGGGACCCGCCACAGAGCCCGTCCTGTAACCAAGGCCTTCTACTAGCGGTCAGCAGTGCCCTACCAGACCCCTGGGATCTTTCTCCGAACCCCAAGGGATCTTTTGCTAATAAATTGGTTAAAAGTTATCCCTTGTGTCTGTCAGTTTGTCCCCCAGTCTCTCCAGTGGCAACGGCAGGGGCTATTTCCGTGCTTGAGTATACTGTGTCTTGACAGGCAGGTGTTCACTCTAGCCCTTCTCAGCTTTTCCATTCTCAGTCTAGAGAGGCCTTATTATTATCTGATAGGCCCCAATCTGGTGTTAAAACTGTTGCTGAGGAACGGAAATCGGAACCGAATTGAGAGACTAGTTCCTCTGTTAAGCGGGATGATTCCTATTCCCTTAATCCTAATAAAATGAGCACACTCATTAACAAAGTGTGTAAATTGTCTCTGTCTGAGCCCACAAGTGATCAGATAGGTCTTATATCTTATTTCTTTAGCAGCCTGGTCTTTGCTAACCTTAGCTAAGAGCTAGCGACTACAGAAGAGACAGATGAGAGCATTAGAGAATCAACCTACCCTCTCTGACCCTCTTGGCCCATAAGTATGGGCCCTGTACAAATAGTTGCAGAGCTGCTGACAAGGCAGGATTAAAGGGGAGGAAAAAACAATACAATTATTGTAAGAGACCAAATTATAAAGATCAAAATAACAAAATGTGAGAAACACTGTAATTTACTAATGCAATGGAACCAACCAATCTCATAGAATTATTTAACACCAAAGAAATCCAACCAAAATCAAGGTTTTATCATTATTGCCACGCTGTATTCAGTACTTTTGACAAGGTGAAGGAACTCTCCAGTTTGCGCTTATCAATTTTGCCCACAGGTTTTCGATTGGATTTAGGTCCGGCGGCATAGGCAGGCCTGTTTCTAGCACTGGGGCTGACACATTCGCCTGGCAACACTATATTATGTCGGCAACACAAACTCAATATTTTTTTCCTTTCAGAATAATAGCGCTCATTTTAATTTATTGCAATAATCATTGTGAATTCATAGCAAAGCTAGTGAATTGTAACCGAATGCAATTGTATTGTGTGTAAAGAAAAAATAAGAGTATATGATGAAAAAAAAAACATGTTTTCGATAACAATATTTAATTACAAAGGGTAACAAATATGTTGTACACAGAATATTTATTGAATATATTGTCAGTGTCTCAAGTGAAAACATGATTACATATGAAAAACATTCACAACAGTCTGTTTCATCCAACAATAGACAAATTTTAGCAACTCATGAACATAGACCCACTAACTATCTATGCACTGAATTAACAATAATTATTGTAATGAATTACGAGCGCTAGTAAAGTAAAATCCGAGTTTATGTTGCCGGCATAATAGTGCTGCCAAGCGAACATGTCAGCCCCGGTGCTAGAAACGGCCCTAAGCATATGGCCATTGTAGAACATTGATTTTGTTGTCACAGAACCATTTTCTGTATGGCTCCAGAGGTAAGATTTGCATCATTGTCTTGTTGGAAAGTCTACCTATGGCCAAGTCCCATCCTTCTGGCAGAGGCAACCATATTGTCAGATTTTATGTCGCCCAGTTATCTGTAAGGACTGTGTTCCTTTCTGTCAGTTTTGTCAGTGTGTGTCCAACAGGTGGAGTCATGTTGGTACCTCATTTTTACAGTATCTTGCAAAAGTATTCGGCCCCCTTGAACATTTCCTGCTTCAAACATAAGGACATAAAATTGTAATTTTTTTGTGAAGAAGTAACACAATCATCAAGTGGAACAAAATGTATTGGATATTTCAAACTTTTTTAACAAATAAAAAACGTACAAATTGGGCAAGCAAAATTATTCAGCCCCTTTACTTTCAGTGCAGCAAACTCTCCAGAAGTTCAGTAAGGATCTCTGAATGATCCAATGTTGACCTAAATGACTAATGATGATAAATAGAAGCCACCTGTGTGTAATCAAGTCTCTGTATAAATGCACCTGCTCTGTGATAGGCTCAGAGGTCCGTTGAAAGCACATAGATTATCATGAAGAACAAGGAACACACCAGGCAGGTCCATGATACTGTTGTAGAGTTCAAAGCCGGATTTGGATACAGAAAGATTTCCCAAGCTTTAAACATCCCAAGGAGCACTGTGCAAGCAATAATATTGAAATGGAAGGAGTATCAGACCACTGCAAATCTACCAAGACCCGGCCGTCCCTCTAAACTTTCAGCTCATACAAGGAGAAGACCGATCAGGGATGCAGCCAAGAGGCCCATGATCACTCTGGATGAACTGCAGAGATCTACAGCTGAGGTGGACGAGTCTGTCCATAGGACAACAATCAGTCGTATACTGCACAAATCTGGCCTTTATGGAAGAGTGGCAAGAAGAAAGCCATTTCTGAAAGATATCCATAAAAAGTGTTGTTTAAAGTTTGCCACAAGCCAACTGGGAGAAGGTGCTCTGGTCAGATGAAACCAAAATCAAATTTTTTGGCAACAATGCAAAACATTATGTTTGGCGTAAAAGCAACACATCTCATCACCCTGAACACACCATCCCCACTGTCAAACATGGTGGTGGCAGCATCATGGTTTGGGCCTGCTTCTCTTCAGCAGGGACAGGGAAGATGGCTAAAATTGATGGGAAGATGGTTGGAGCCAAATACAGGACCATTCTGGAAGAAAACCTGATGGAGTCTGCAACAGACCTGAGACTGGGACGGAGATTTGTCTTCCAACAAGACAATGATCCAAAACATAATGCAAAATGTACAATGGATTGGTTCACAAATAAACATATCCAGGTGTTAGAATGGCCAAGTCAAAGTCCAGACCTGAATCCCATCGAGAGTCTGTGGAAAGAACTGAAAACTGCTGGTCACAAACGCACTCCATCCAACCTCACTGAGCTCGAGCTGTTTTGCAAGGAGGAATGGGCAAATATTTCAGTCTCTCGATGTGCAAAACTGATAGAGACATACCCCAAGCGACTTAGAGATGTAATCGCAGCAAAAGGTGGCGCTACAAAGTGTTAACTTAAGGGGGCTGAATAATTTTGCACGCCCAATTTAAGTTTTTTATTTGTTAAAAAAGTTTGAAATATCCAATAAATTTTGTTCGACTTCATGATTGTTTCCCACTTGTTGTTGATTCTTCAAAAAAAATTACAGTTTCATATCTTTATGTTTGAAGCCTGAAATGTGGCAAAAGGTCGAAAAGGTCAAGGGGGCCGAATACTTTCGCAAAGCACTGTATACCCTAGTGCAGGTAGGTAGGCACCTGTTTTTGCTTCAGGGCCACAGCTTTTGAAACTAAGTGAAGGGCTGCATTTTATTGCGATGCATGATTAATAGGAAATACTAAATACAAAGTACTGTTTGTTTCAAGTCTATTTAGCATACTCACAGACACCTGCAAATCTAGACAACAGCGCATATGGAAAATAATTTGAGTCAAAAATCGTTTTTCAAG
Organism: Umbra pygmaea; assembly: GCA_016801145.1. Taxonomy (NCBI): domain Eukaryota; kingdom Metazoa; phylum Chordata; class Actinopteri; order Esociformes; family Umbridae; genus Umbra; species Umbra pygmaea. The sequence goes on along the minus strand of JACXGM010035133.1, from coordinate 3,929 downwards.
TATACTGAATCATTCAAGGTCTAAGGGGGTTGAAATCAAACCCAAACTTTTGTGTCATTTTTCATGCATGATGCCAAAAAATACCAAAAATTGTATGTTTAATTTTTTGTTAATTATTGTAAAATATTGGTAACCATGATGAACGTCACTGTAAAATTCATATTGGCATGCCCCGAGGACATGAGAACCAGTGTGACTAAGTTTGGGGGACATTTAGTGCAGGGTAATGACAAACTTCCTTGCAGAAATGTTATTTTCTCATTATCACTTCCTGATTTCTGTCTGTAATGTTTTTAGTTTACCAAAATATAGTCAGTGAAAAGTACCCAACTTTGAGATGCAATTTTTCCGGCTGTCATTAATCCACAAGGACGAACCACTCCTAATTATACTCCTCATTTTCACTTCCTACTTCCTGTCTGTAATGTGTTTAGTAAAAAAGGCGAAAGTCAAAAAAACATGACCAACTTTGAGGCTCGATAGCTCCGTCTATGATAACCCCACATAGGGCCACCACTCAAGACTTTTTGTCTGATTCTCTTCTTTCCAACAGTACCAAGCCGTTAGTTGTTACCATGTACAGTTTGCAAGGTAATCGCAATAAAATTGCAGTTGACGCTCTAGAGCGTCGAGAGATTGTGGAGGGTTTTACATGGAGATAGTGGCGCACAATATGCTGTTAAAAAAACAGAACAGCGCGCACTCTGACGTCACAAGCCAAAATCTCTGGTTTCACCATACACACAACAACACTGTAAACGGAGTTTCTAAAAACTTTACCCTGGCTGGAGTTTCAAAAAAGCTTGGTTTCAGTGACCTGATACAGTGTTTGCGTGTGGACGAAAGGCCAAACCGCATAGAAAAAACTATGGTTTCAAAAATACCCGTGTTCATGTGGACGGGGCCTTAGATTATCTTAAACAAGATGGATTTAATTCCCAGTTTACTTTTGGTAGATGTTATTTACAAAAATCTTTAAGGGTACCACTGATTGGGAAACCTTGATTTGGAGAACATTTATTTAATTTAATCAATAAATGATTTTGGTTGGTTCCATTGACACATGAATAAAGTAAAGTATTTCTCACGTTGGTATTTTGAATTGTTCTCTATAATTGTAGTGTATATATCTTTTACAGCATTGTTTGTGCATTGACAATCAGGGGTGTGAGTAATTTTGGATCCTACTGTATATTGACATATTACAGAGAAATACACTGCTAAAAAAATAAAGGGAACACTTAAACAAAACAATGTAACTCCAAGTCAATCACACTTCTGTGAAATCACACTGTCCACTCAGGAAGCAACACTGATTGACAATCAATTTCACATGCTGTTGTGCAAATGGAACAGACAACAGGTGGAATTATATAGGCAAGACACCCCCAATAAAGGAGTGGTTCTGAAGGTGGTGACCACAGACCACTTCTCAGTTCCAATGCTTCCTGGCTGATGTTTTGGTCACTTATGAATGCTGGCTGTGCTTTCACTATAGTGGTAGCATGAGACAGAGTCTACAACCCACACAAGTGGCTCAGGTAGTGCAGCTCATCCAGGATGGCACATCAATGCGAGATGTGGCAAGATGGTTTGCTGTGTCCGTCAGCATAGTGTCCAGAGCATGGAGGCGCTACCAGGAGACAGGCCAGTACATCAAGAGACGTGGAGGAGGCCGTAGGAGGGCAACATCCCAGCAGCAGGACCGCTACATCTGCCTTTGTGCAAGGAGGAGCAGGAGGAGCACTGCCAGAGCCCTGCAAAATGACTTCCAGCAGTCCACAAATGTGCATGTGTCCACTCAAACAAACTCCATGAGGGTGGTATGAGGGCCCGACGTCCACAGGTGGGGGTTGTGCTTACAGCACAACACAGTGCAGGATGTTTGGCATTTGCCAGGGAACACCAAGATTAGCAAATTCGTGGTGTGGGGTGGCATTTCTTTGGGGGGCTACCAAGATGAGATCCTCAAACCCCTTGTGAGACCATATGCTGGTGCGGTTGGCCCTGGGTTCCTCCTAATGCAAGACAATGCTAGACCTCATGTGGCTGGAGTGTGTCAGCAGTTCCTGCAAGAGGAAGGCATTGATGTAATGGACTGGCCCGCCCGTTCCCCAGACCTAAATCCGATGAGCACATCTGGGACATAATGTCTGGCTCCATCCACCAACGCCACGTTGCACCACAGACTGTCCAGGAGTTGGCGGATGCTTTAGTCCAGGTCTGGGAGGACATCCCTTAGGAGACCATCCGCCACCTCATCAGGAGCATGCCCAGGCGTTGTTGGGAGGTCATACGGGCACGTGGAGGCCACACACACTACTGAGCCTAATTTTGACTTGTTTTAAGGACATTACATCAAAGTTGGATCAGCATGTAGTGTGGTTTTCCACTTTGATTTTGATTGTGACTCCATATCCAGACCTCCATGGGTTGATAAATTTGATTTCCATTGATAGTGTTTGTGTAATTGTTGTCTGCACATTCAACTATGTAAAGACGAAAGTAGTTAATATAATTAGTTCTTTCAGATCTAGGATGTGTTATCTTAGTGTTCCCTTTATTTTTTTGATCAGTGTATATTTTATACATTTGGATTTTTTGGAGAAATATATATATCAGAGATGCATGGAAGAGCTCTAATGTTGCCCAAATCCACAGCCAAAAATCAATCATTCACTTGCCACCCACCAGCACTAGAACTTCTCTGATTTAGATATCCGTACCCGACCCGCATCCAACGGTCAAATTGCAAACATTCTTATGTGTTAAGCGTTATGATAAATGGATGATCACCTTCACCAGCGGACTCGGCGACGCAAGAGAGCTGGTGCGCTCAACTCTAATGGTAACAAAATACACAGAGGAACACTGCTTTTAAATCAGAGGTCCTCAAACCCTTCCATGGAGGGCCTAGTGTATGATGGTTTTTGGTCTTTCCGTTCAATTAGAGCCAAATTTTGACCTAGACAGCCAGGTGAGGGGAGATCCTAACCAATTACTGAGCCACTCCATCAGGCTTGTACAACGCAAAAGTGAAAACCTGCATACACTAGGCCCTCCATGGAAGGGTTTGAGGACCCCTGTTTTAAATGAACATTTATTTAAAACAAAATTTAGCTCCTGTTCTCTTCAAAAATGCCACCAGGCTTTTGCACTTATCTAACATTTCCACCACATCTTTCATACCTTCTGGTGCATTCCTCTCACTGAACATGTGTCTCAGCACCGTGTTCAATATGTGTGCGGAGCATGGAACCCAGTGGTAAGTCTGAAGTGCAGCCTTTATGTTCGGGCCCTGGTGATTGACAAATGATTTTTGATTGCTGATATTTTTATAACTCATCAACACACTGGTTATTTGGTCATGGATATTTTCAGTTTTTTTAGATAACTCAAATTCCACTGTTGCTAGAATGTGATTCTCCAGATGACTTCATTGATGTAGTGGCATATAAAGACTGGATATGCTCTCTTGTTAAATTTGTCTGCCCACATATCTGTGGTAATGGCAATCACACTTTATTCCATAACTTTCTGGATGACCTCTGGCAGTTTATCCTTATCAGCGGCAGCCTGCTGCTTTGCCCTTTCACAAACAGTTTGGCAATGGGTCATGACTGCATCAGCATGACCTGCACCATACTTGGCTCTGTTGTTTATTAGTGTTAGGGCCACTTGGAGGAATGCTTTGCCAGAGACAACATCGAACAGGCATATATCTACTCAGAAAATTCCACGCATGCAGCCACAAACTTTGTTTTAGCTTCCAGTGGTAGTTGTTCGTTGTCACGACGGACTTAACTTAAAGTGTTTGTCTGACTTGATTGGACTTTTCGTTTAACACACACACACACACACACACACACACACACACACACACACACACACACACACACACACACACACACACACACACACACACACAC
>JACXGM010035132.1:0-11770 GCA_016801145.1 Umbra pygmaea | reverse complement strand
TTTATTCTAATCGTTCTGATACCACAGTGGGCTAACTGTTTATTCTAATCGTTCTGATACCACAGTGGGCTAACTGTTTATTCTAATCGTTCTGATACCACAGTGGGCTAACTGTTTATTCTAATCGTTCTGATACCACAGTGGGCTAACTGTTTATTCTAATCCAACCAGTAGGACCTCAAGCGTCAGTGCCACTGTGGTAAATAAAATACCCTCAGCATCGTTTTGATCTGTCTCCATATTTCTCCAGGACATCTTCAAGCAGGCCACAGAGGATCGTCTGACAGGGGCTAACAAGATGCCGTACTTCGAGGGAGACTTCTGGCCCAATGTCCTGGAGGAGAGCATCAAGGAGCTGGAGCAAGAAGAGGAGGAGAGGAAGAAGGAGGAGAATGTAGCCTGCTTCGACACCCCAGAGGTAGGATGGGTTTATCATGGGATATAGATGTAACATAATAGCTGTAACACAGTAACAACAGTACAAGAGCCAGTGTTATTATAAATGGTTAATGTACCATGGCCTAAGGTGGTCTAGGCTCTGCCTCCGGTGCACATGTAATACTGCAGCATGGATACCATGTCAACATATTTTTATTTCAGCAAAGACTTCCATTACATACAACATTATAGCTATTTAGTTAAAATAGTTAGATCTTTATTATATAACCTACTTAAATGCCACAGGAGGCTGGTGAGCAGAGTACGACTATTAGAAATGTCTAAAATATTGTAAATGGAATTGTCAAACTATGTATTTAATAACATTCTGTCCCAGCCATTCGCATTAGTCTGTTCTCTTCATTTAAGGCAGCCCCAACCCAGCCGTGCTACAGGCCTACATATAACTCCTGCCTGGCTCGTGAACTTTGCCTGTTTGTAACTGTTTACTTCTTAGTAATGGAACTTAGCTCTCGTCCGTGTCTTAGGGCACGCCAGGGGACACTAAGAATGCCAAGAAGAAGAACAACAAAAAGACCAATAAGAACAAGAGCAGCATCAGCAGAGGCAATAAGAAGAAGCTGGGGATGCCGAACGTATCCAATGACCTGTCCCAGAAGCTCTACGCCACCCTGGAGAAGCACAAGGAGGTGTGACGTCATTGCTTTGGTTTGACAAGCGTGTCGGCTTTCAAATGGAAAATATATCTGATTTATTTAAAGCTCTTACTTATAGGCTGTTTGTACTTTTTTTATTATATTTACAGTTATTTTAGAATTACTTAAAGAAGTGAGGAGCATTTTGGTGTACATTTTTATTTGTAGGCTTGGGGCTTAGGTTATATGCATTAGGGGATTGGGTAGCTTAAGTTTAGATATAGGGTTACTTGTTGTTCTTGTTAAGGGAAAGGTTTGTATTAGTTTAAGGGTTATGAAAGTATATTTTCCTATCATAATACATTTTCAATTCTAAGATTGTGTTTTAAGGCTTTAAATCTCTGTGCCTCTTGTCTTTTTTCATCCAGGTTTTCTTTGTGATCCACCTGCACCCATCCCAGATGATCAACACCCTCCCCCCCATCATAGACCCTGACCCCCTGCTGACCTGTGACCTGATGGATGGTCGAGACGCCTTCCTCACCCTGGCCCGAGACAAGCACTGGGAGTTCAGCTCCTTGAGAAGGTTCCATTTACTATTGACTTTGTTAATCTACAGTCATATGCAAAAGCGTAGGCACCCCTGACAATTTCAAAGATTTAAATTTTAAATAGCAATTAAAATTTTGATCAGCAATTTCATTTTGATTTATCAAATAACTACAGAAAATAAATGTTTTGTTTTGTAACACCATTTCCTTATTTGACTGTAATGTTTTTAGTTTACAAAAATATATTCAGTGAAAATTACCCAACTATGAGATGCAATATCTCCGGCTGTCATTAATCCACATGGACAAAACACTCATTATTTGCATTGGCATTATTTTATCAGCGGAACCCCCTCTTTCCAACCATATTGGTACCATGTTGGTATTGTGCAGGATGATGTCCTACATCATTGCAGAGTTGCTATTTTGTCATTTTCACGTCCTACTTTCTGTCTGTAATGTGTTTAGTAAAAAAGGCAAAAGTCACAAAAACCTCACCGTCTTTGAGGCGCAATAGCTCCGGCTTTGATAAGCCCACATAGATGGCCCACTCATTCTTTTCGGCTGATCTTCTTCTTTTCAGCGGTACCAAGCTTTAGTCGCTAGCATATATGGTTTGCGAGATAATCGCGATACAATCGTGCTTGACGCTCTAGAGCGTCGGGAGACTGAGGGGGGTAAAAACGCCTCGCGGGCCAGATCAAAGGATCGGCGAGCAGCATCTGGCCCGTTGGCCGTAGTTTGCCCACCCCTGCTCTAGAAGCTTCCTATAGCCTGTAATAAGTGTCTGGATTCTGGATTAAGGAATTTTAGACCATTCCTCCTTGCAAAACATCTCCAGTTTAGTTAGGTTTGATGGTTGCCGAGCATGGACAGCCTGCTTCAAATCACCCCACAGATTTCCAATGATATTCAGGTCTGGGGACTGGGATGGCCATGCCAAAACATTGTATTGGTTCCTTTGCATAAATGCCATAGTAGATTTTGAGCAGTGTTTTGGGTCGTTGTCTTTTTGAAATAATCAGCCCCGGCATAACTTCTACTGTGTGACTGATTCCTCTAAATTATTCTTAAGTATTTGCTGATATTGAGAGGAATCCATGCGACCCTAAACTTTAACAAGATTCCCAGTACCAGCACTGGCCACACAGCCCCACAGCATGATGGAACATCCACCAAATTTTACTGTGGGTAGCAAGTGTTTGTTTTGGAACACTGTGTTCTTTTGCTGCCTTGCATAACGCCTATTGTTATGGCAATACAACTCCATCTTTGTTTCATCAGTCTACAGCACCTTCTTCCAAAATGAAGCTGGCTTGTCCAAATGTGCGTTTGCATACTTCAAGCGACTTTGTTTGTGGGGTGTGCAGAAAAGGCTTCTTCCGTGTCACTCTTCTGTACAGCTTCTCCTTGTGCAAAGTGCGCTGAACTGTTGAACGATGCACAGTGACACCATCTGCAGCAAAATGATGTTGTAGGTCTTTGGAGGTGGTCTGTGGGCTGTTTTTGACCATCCTTCTCACCATCCTTTGCCTTTGCCTCTCCGATATTTTACTTTGCCTGCCACTTCTGGTCTTAACAAGAACTGTGCCTGTGGTCTTCAATTTCCTCACTATGTTCCTCACAGTGGACACTGACAGCTTAAATATCTGTGATTGTATTTTGTAGCTTTCCCGTGAACCAAAATGTTGAACAATCTTTGTTTTCAGGTCATTTGAGAGTTGTTTTGAGCCACCCATATTGCCATACTTCAGAGGAGAGTCGATGAGAACAACAACTTGCCATTGGCCACCTTAAATACCCTTTCTCATTGGATGCACACATTTATGAAGTTCAATGCTTAATGAGCTCACCAAACCAATTGTGTGTTCCAATTAATCAGTGCTAGGTAGTTACAGGTATTCAAATCAACAAAATGACATGGTTGCCCAAATTTATGCACTTGTCTAATTTCATTTTGATGCATATTGCACATTCTCTGTTAACCCAATGAACCTCATTTCACTTCCGAAATATTACTGTGTCCTTCAGTTATTTGATAGATCAAAATGAAATTGCTGATTCAAACAACCGATTAAAAAAAATGGAAATTGTCAGGGGTGCCTAAACATTTGAATACAACTGTAAAATGTTCCACTCAGTATTGAGTTTGTTTATCCAGAAGGTTTCATTCTCTACTGACTTTGTTATTCCAGAAGGTTTCATTTAATATAAAACAGATTTTGTTTTGATATGTTATTGATGACGATACATTTAAACATATAGCCCTGCTGTGACTTGATCACATTGATGTGTATAATCTGCTGTATAAACAAATAAAAACAATTCATAAAATAAATACTGATTTACATTATCTTGTGGTTTTGAAGTTTTAGGTAAAATCAACTACAAGCAATTTGAAATACAAAAGTCACTAGAAACATGCCGTCAGTTTATTGCCATTGCTTTACACACATTAGCGCACTGCCCCTTGACTAGCAAGTGAGAAAAGATCAGTTGTACCTATTCATTGCATTAAAGGACAATTCCAGAGTAAATAAAAGATTTTAAATATAGTATTTATAAACGATACCCTAGACTGATTAACTTAATATACAGTGCTGTTCCTGCGTTTTTTTTAAAACAGCCAAGTACAGTTCGGTTGCTTCTGTATCGGATTTTACTTGAAAAACCACAACGTCCACAATTCAATGTGAACTTTGCTCCTGCGCACTGCAAGTCGCTTTGGTGGAGTCAAATTTAGTGTAAGGACCTTGGCTACTAGCTAGAAATTATACATTACAGTTTGAAACATTTACTATGAGTCACAATATCGTCCCAGAGGTATAAGCCCTACAACGCTTCATTAGGTACAGATTTAGCCAGAATCCGCAAAAGATTATTTTAAATTTTACGTTCGTTCCTCCAAGTATTTACACAATCACCAACAGCTACATTGAAGCTAATGATGCTACCTCCACTCCAGATAGCCCTGGGGCTGGCTGGAAGGAAACCCCATAAAAACGTACTAGTTAGCCAGTTAGCCACTCAACCATTGCTCTAACTTGTCTTTCGTTCATTGCACCAAAAAGTATACATTCACCCTGGCTTTAAATATAACAGAGTATTCTGTTAGGCATTTTTATTCATTTTACATTCTTTTCTCCAAGTAATCACACAATTACAAGATCCTACATTGGAGCTAATAATGGCTAACCCCAGCCAAGTAGATGGTAAAAAACCATCTGGCCTGTCTGTTTTTAAAAACACTTTGGTCAATTTGACGTCACTGACAAGTGAACTCAAACTCATGTCTCTGATTTGTCAAAAATGACACGTTTGTCGAGGTGAATATACATAGCGAAGCAAGCCGGTGAGAAACCCAGCCTGCAGTGTCAGACATACAGTACAGATCAGTACAAAAAAAGGATAATTATCTCCCCAGCATTAAGAGCCCTTCTGCTGGTTCAGCACAAGTAGACTAGATGAAGTGAATGTAGAGAATATGGAGGACAAAACAAAATAAGGAATATGATGCGAATATGATACGATAATGTTATCCGTGATCTGAGAAAGTTGAGAGAGTGACAAGTCAAGCGCATGGAACGGAAAGCTAAGCGCTCATTGGATGATTGTGCTGTCAGTAAAACAAGGGCGGGGGTGTTGGTTGAGTCTGCGTTTATGATCGGTTTCTGATAAGCGGCGTTCTCGTTTAACAAGAGAATAATGGCAATGAAAAAGTGGTAGCTGTGCATCCTTGGTTATAGCCTTCATTACTGTAATCACTACCTTTAGATGTGTTTTTGCTTAAGAACAAAAACAGCTGTTACCGCGGTATGTGTAAGTCCATCAATATCTTTCTAATGTTTCCATTTTATCACCTAGCCCTAGAAAAATGGCACGGTCAGTATGTGCTTCTGGCAAACACAGACTTCCACTTGCATTGTGACAATGGGTGACAAGTAGAAAGGATTTTAGCCCCAAGTTAGTGTTTGCTCATGTGGGGAAAAGATGGAAGAGACACATCTAACACATTTACCAAGACAGCACCAGAGAAAGTTGCCTCGCTACTCTGCAGTTTTCTATTTTATTACTGCATTGCTAAGAGCTGTGGCACAAGATTTTCACTGTACAATTCCATCTGTTTGTGTGCATGTGATGATGATAAGTTGAACATGGCTCTGTCCATCCAGGTGTAAGTGGAGCACCATGTGCATGTTGGTGGAGCTGCACAACCAGGGCCAGGACCGCTTTGTCTACACCTGCAACGAATGTAAACACCACGTGGAGACGCGCTGGCACTGCACAGTCTGCGAGGTATTCATCACAATGCATTATGAGCGAAGTCACTATTTTCACTTTAGATATAAATTCAGGTTAGCTGTACTGACTTCAGTGGAGAATGATTACTTCTGTACCCCGGTAGTGCCTGATGCTGGTGAAAAAATATCTACCACTGTGAGGGTCTATGGCCACTCCAGGACGTTTTGTAAGATGGTTCCATGGTGTTTTCCTGCTGACCCAACTCACACATATCTCCCTCTACTCAGGACTTTGATTTGTGCATTAACTGCTACAACGCCAAGGGGCACGAGCACCAGATGGTGAAGTGGGGTCTGGGTCTGGACGATGACGGCAGCAGTGCAGGTGGGGCCGGGGAGGCCTCCAAGTCCCCGCAGGAGTCGCGCCGCCTCAGCATCCAGCGCTGCATCCAGTCCCTGGTCCACGCCTGCCAGTGCCGCAACGCCAACTGCTCCCTGCCATCCTGCCAAAAGATGAAGCGCGTGGTGCAGCACACCAAAGGTAAGGGAACCCGCCGCACCTTTCTAAAGTGCCACTTTCCCCAGTGTACGACTGATAATGATGTTTATCATCTCTGTCAGGTTGCAAGCGTAAGACCAATGGCGGCTGCCCGGTATGCAAGCAGCTGATTGCGCTGTGCTGCTACCATGCCAAGCACTGCCAGGAGAACAAGTGCCCGGTGCCCTTCTGCCTGAACATAAAGCACAAGTTGAGGCAGCAGCAGCTCCAGCACCGCCTCCAGCAGGCCCAGATGATGAGGCGGCGAATGGCTACCATGCAGGGCCGAACCATGCAGCAGAGCCTGCCATCCCCCCCACAGGCCCCGGCCACCCCGTCCCACCAGCCCAGCACACCCCAGACCCCACAGCCGCCACCTTCCAACCGGCCCCAGACCCCCAACACCGCAGCGTCTCCAGCGTTCGCTCCTCGCAATGGCCAGCCACCGACCCAGTCTTCCCAGGGCAAAGGGGGGCCCCAGGCATCCCCCTTGCGCCAGCAGCAGTCCCCGCTTCCCCAGCAGCCGCCACCCCAGCAGCCGTCTCAACAACAGGCGCCAATCGGCGCAGTCAAGGCAGCCCGGAACATTGAGATGGTCGCCCAGGAGCAGCAGAACCAGCAGAACTACCGCGGGAACATGAACGGCCTCCCGCTTGGCCACCAAAATGCTCCGCCTCACCCCACCCAGCAGCGCTTGCCTGGCCCTGTGCCAATGGTGGGACCCCGAGGACCCCAGGGCATGCAGCATCCCATGGCCCCAGGACAGTGGCCTGGCAGCGGGGGGATCGTGACTGGAGCACAGCCCGGGCAAACGGGAGTCGGCATTCCCCCCCAGGTGGGTCAAGCCCAGCAGGTGGTGCCGATGCAACGGCCCTCTATGATGTCACCGCAGGCCCAGAGGATGCTCGTTCCCCAGCCGGGGGTTCCCAGACCCCAGACGCCGCCCCAGAGACCCGGGGCCATCGCCCCCAATGCCCTCCAGGACCTCTTGAGGACCCTCAAGTCCCCCAGCTCCCCCCAGCAGCAGCAGCAGGTTCTGAACATCCTGAAGTCCAACCCTCAGCTAATGGCCGCCTTCATCAAACAGAGAACTGCGAAATACCATGCCAGCAATCCACAACAGCAGTCAGGCATGCTGGGAGCCCAGCCGTCAATGCAGGTCATGGTCCAGAGGCCTGGGATGCCCCCACAGCAGGCCCAGCAACCCCCCACCCAAGGGATGGCAGCACTGGGACCCCAGGGGCAGCTCATGAACCCGGGACACAACCCACCATCCAACGTCGCCCAGATACAGGAGCTGTACCGGAGACAGATCCTACAGCGACAGCAAGTGGGGGGAATGGCCCAACAGCAGCCCCACCCAGGCCAGTTCCCTCCACAGTCTCAGGGCCAGGCAGCCAGCTACTCCCAGCTCCGCATGCAGCAGCTAGCCATGCAGGTCCAGAGCCAGCTCCCCACTATGGCCCAGATGGGCCAGCCTGTCATGGGCATGGACCCTGCCGCCAATGCCCAGAACCTCCTGCACCAGCGGATGCTCCAGGGGATCCCCAACCAGCAGGCCGTCCACAAGCAGATGGGGGGAAGCCCGGTCCAGCCCAGCCCCACCATGAGCCCCCAGGCCCACCTGCTGGCCGGCCAGCCCCAGCCCGGAGCTCACATGCCTGGCCAGTCTCCCATGGTCAACGCACTCTCTAACCGGTCCCCAGTGCCCGTACCTGTCCAGTCGCCTTGCACGCCCTCTCAACAACCCCCGCATTCCAGCCCCTCACCCCAGGTCCAGCCACTGCCCTCCCCCCACTCGGGGTCCCCTCACCCAGGCTTGGCGGGGCCCATGCCTGGCTCGTTGGAACAGGGACACATGGCCTCAGCAGAGCAGAGTGCTATGCTTTCACAGATAAACACGCCCAACCGGGGCGGCCTGAACAATGACTTGGGCATGGCAGGGGACACGACGGGGGACACGCTGGAGAAGTTTGTGGAGGGATTGTAGCATTAAATGGGAGACATGGGCTATGTCCCCGGAACGGCACACTATTCCCTATGTAGTGCACTACTTTTGACCCATATGGTGTGCACAGAAACATACCAGTCCCCCCTCCCATCTTCCACTAATGTACTCAGACTGTGACCTGGGCCTCGCCCTATTTCGGGGACTTTGTTCTTTATAAAGTTATGAAAATGTTTTTTGTACTGACATGTAAAAAGTTTCAATAGATGTAAGATAAAAAACAACCTGGAGATGAAATTAAATGTTGATACTTGTTAGGGGAATGTTTCCTGAAATAAGTGACTGGTGTTTCTTCTACGTGGAGGGATTTTACAAATTGCTGTTAAAAAGAAATGTAAATCACAAAGAATATATATTTTTTGGTTGACACCAAAATGTGCTCAAATATATTTGTTTTGTTTGTTTGGTTTTATGGTATGATTTCATGCCTTTTTGTTTTCTTTTTTAAAGAAAATTTGACAAAACAATTATAGTATTCATACTTTCTGTTTTGAACCATATGGAGAATATGTAAAGCATTTTTATTTGTGTGTTGAGAATGTAATGTTCATCTTTTGGGTATCGGGTGATGTTTGTTTGTTTGTTTGTTTTTCTCTTTCTGAGCTCTTCTCATTCCTGGGGCATCCATCTATCTGGTAAATGGCACCCTATTCTCCATATTCTGTAGTGCACTAAATAGGACATAAGGTGCCATTTCAGATGGCCGCCCAGGCAATTGTAATCTGAAGTGTTGTACTATTTGGATCCATCAGCCTCCATTGTGACCGTTCCACATTCTCATTGTGAGCTGTGTGTTTCAGGACAACTATCACTTTGTATCGCAATAGGAAACAGGCTATGGCAGTTTGTATACGCAGGCATGTACGCTGGAAACCTTGAAACACAGAACTTTTCAAAAGTCAGACACGAAAACAAAGACAAGATCTCATTTGCCTGAAAACCGGTATTGCTGTCTTGACTTGCAGATGTAAAAAATTGTAGAATATTGTTGCGTTTTCATTTTAATAAGTTTGCAAACAAATCGTTTTGATATAAAGGATATGTAAAGTATGAAGAGGGAGAGCACGGGCGAGAACGAGATGTTGATCCTGTGGGCAGTGGAGCTTCACCGGTTAACCAACTGTTAGGAAAAGAGAAATACATTTTCCAGCTATCTATCAAACCATAACTCCCATTCCTTCTCAAAGACACAAAAACTTGAATAAACCTAGGGGGTGGGTTATGTTCTTCAGCTCCCTATTGTAAATCATGCAAGTTGTTATTAAGCAAAATACTATAAATATAAGGAAGATAATGAAATCACTGTATAAACTGGTTAGTCATTTCTTACTTATATTCCATATTGTTTAATAAACTGTGTGCAGCAGACAACACCTGGGGGTTTCTGCATTAGTGGTCTGAATGATGTTGGTCTCAGAACATTTACTCACGTGAGCGTTAGGGCTCCCGGTGCGTGTCTTTCAAACTCTGAGGATACAGTGGCTTTGGGGACTCAAACAAGACTGTTTTGTTGAAACAAAACGACAACAACCATGTCCTACACCAGTGGTTCTCAACCTTGTCTCTGAGGTTCTCCCAAAATACACTGGCAAGAAAAATATTAACTAGTTTAAATTAAATTGGTTTCTACCGATAAATGTATCTTATCTTTGACTCACGTTGAACGTCACAGCAATGGCCAAATGCAGTCTGCTTAAAGGCAAAAGTATATCATTTGTCTATTTCCCTAAATCGTTTTTAAGTAATTATTTGATGGTCTGGCTCATCAGTCAACTCTCACTGCCAGAACAGGGTAGAGCTAGCAACAGTGCCTCGTCAACTGGAGACAAAGGGTCTGTGCAGATAAATGCGTTTGAGTACAACTTTGTGAAAAAACGATCATTTGCGTCAATTAATGTTCTTTCTCAAAGAAAAGCCCCAAATCGGGAAGCCCCACTGCTATTGGTGCATAAAATATACATTTTGTATAATAAAGTCATTTGCATTGTGCAATAATCCAGTTGATTAGTGTATGTTGGTTATTGGTTGTCTCAATATTCACAGATCAAATCATAAGCTACACCTCAAGCTTTTGGTTAAGTTAAAAAGACTTGTGAACGACTGACGGTACAGATCCACTTGTCCGTGCTATACTTCTGGCGCATAATGTCGTGACACTACCCTCAATTTGTACATTCTTGGGTGTTCCTCAAGTACAGCTGTGGGCTCCTAATACATCCATGGCTACAGCCACAATCAGTTTCTCTATTTTTTTCTACATCTATTAGAAAGGAGCCACGGCAAGCCTTCCCCCAGTCTCCTCTGTGCTCTACTTCTATTGGATAGCCGCGTCGTGTTCAATGGATTCATTTGCATTGGCCAGCTTTTTTGTCGCGGAACATTTTCTCAAATCCAGCGCCACCTTCCCTGGATGCTTTGCGGGTAGGCCTGGCAAACTCGATTCATTTTAAGGATTCAGGTTATACTGAGTCACTCACTAAACTGACCCGAGTCACTTGAGTCATTATTGCCAAATCTCCAATGAAACTCAGTCCTAGCCCATTCTCTCTAACCACTAATGTAGTAGGAGGTTCTGTGGATTCACACGGTGCAGACTCAATATTCTCGAGTTTAGTAACAACATTTTTTTTTAAAGGCACATGAAAAAAGAAACAGAACACCTAGCCAGGCATAGGCAATGTCATTAATAGAGGAAGAAACTGTAAAATGTGCAAATTACTATAACAATAATACAACTTTTTATTTTTATTTAACCTTTATTTAACCAGGTGGGCACGGTGAGAACAATTTCTCATTTAAAACGGCGACCTGGCCAAGATAAGGCAAAAAGGTGCAAGTACAGACAGAGTTACACATAACTACAAATACACAAGTATTACTCAAAGGGTACAATAAAAACGAAAGATAAAAAATACAGTTGAAATACAATCGAAATTGAACGAGGTAGATGTAAGTACATGTACAATTAGTGCAAGAAATCTTAGGTTTAGAGGTAGATCGAATTAGTGTACATGGCAGGCAAATATAATGTAATAAGTTAACATTAGTATGAAAATTTACTGTGCAAATGGTGGCAGTGCAAATAACAGTTGAACAGTATTTATTTTAAATATATTATTTCTCAAGTCAGTATAAACACAGGTGCTTATTTGGCAGAGTGCCACAGTAATGGATCAGAATAGGGAAAGGTAGTGCACGTGGGGGGGGGGTCAGCAGGTGCAATGGTCAGACAGAAGCTCTGATAATGGAGATTTAAAGGAAGTTAGGGGGACAGTGGTCATGAGTTTTAGAGTCTTCTGTAGCTCGTTCCAATCGTTTGCTGCGGCGAACTGGAATGCATTTCGGCCAAAAGAGGTGTGGGCTTTAGGAGTGATTAGGGAGATGTACCTGGATGAGCG
>JACXGM010035131.1:0-11770 GCA_016801145.1 Umbra pygmaea | reverse complement strand
ACGTAGCTCACATTATGAGGGGAAGTTATTATTTTCTTATAACTACTGTAGAATGGTGACATTTGCTACATTCCTAAGTGTCTAAGCTTTCTGTAGATATATAACATGTATATATAACCTAGCAATAGGACTTGTGAACCAGTTTTTGGGGGTGGTGGGGGGCAGAAATCTCCCTGTGGCGGGAGAGTGCTCCCTAAGTCGTTAAAGTCTCCAACAACAAGAAAAACAGACTCAGGGTGAGCGTCCTCCAGGCCACTTATTATTCCATATATTTCCTCAAGCGCGCGCGCCTTATCCGCCTGCGGGGGTATGTAGACTGCTGTGATTATAGCGGACGGAAACTCCCGGGGGAGATGGAAGGGGCGTATGTTTACAGTTAGTAGCTCCAGGTCCGGTGAGCTCCAGCTCCCCAACGGGAGTTATTCACAATGCAAACCCCTCCGCCTCTTTGTTTACCTGACTCCAAGGTTCTGTCCTGCCGGTAGATGGAAAAACCAGCTGGCGTAACAGCCGTGTCCGGGATAGTGGGATCCAGCCAGGTCTCAGTGAACGCTAGCACGCAGCAGTTAGCAATGTCCCGCTGGAAGTTAATCCGAGTCCGTCCATTTTATTGTCCAGTGATTGAACATTTGCAAGTAAAATGCTCGGTAACGGTGGATTGCAGTATCTCGTCCGAAATCTGCACAGAATTCCGGCACGTTTGCCCCTTTTCTTTCTCCTTCGCCGCCTGCGTATGAGTAAACAAGTCGACGGTAGGAAAGTGGAGTCGCAGCAATCGCTCCGGTAAGTGGAAAAATAACCTGTATCCAGTAAATTGCGTATGTCCAAAAGTGCTAGTCGATCATACTGTATGAGCGACAGTGCAGAATGTACAGAAATAAAAACTAACAAAACAGTAATGAGCCAAAACCTGGGTAGAGTGAACAGAGCCATTGTCCATGCAACCATCCTCTGCGGCGCACAAAACCACAGCGCACATATTGATGAGCGTTATAATGATAGTTGTATATATATTTTACTGTTTGGGTATGTAACTATAGTGCTTGAGTGGATTTCTTTAGTGTGGACTTAGGGGTATGTGTTTAATATGGGTATTGAAAATTTTATCACAAGAACTACTGATTATGTTACTCGTGGTAAGACACCTAAAAGTTCACATCATAACTGAGTGAACCTGAGGACGCTAAATGTGAAATGCATTGTTCGCCTGTTTGCCTTCAATAAATAGAGTTAAGTCAACAGTGAGCGGTAGAGTGTTTTTATTATTGTCATTTACTTGTTCCTGCTACCTATCCACACCTACCGGGCTGTTCATGGACTTTGGGTTGTATTGGAAATTTCCGGTTTCTGTCTGATTTGATAGAAATCACAATAGAAAAGGATCGAGGTATGCACAATTGAGAGTCAAAGTATGCCAATTTGGCTATGAACTCGGACATGGCAACACTGATGCATCTTAAAGTGTCTGTTTTGGTTAGTGGTTACCAAATCAACTGTGTTGTATTGGCAATTGGGAAGTTATTGTATAAACCACTTCCCATCCCTATATATACACTGCTCAAAAAAATAAAGGGAACACTTAAACAACTCAATGTAACTCCAAGTCAATCACACTTCTGTGAAATCGCTCTGTCCACTCAGGAAGCAACACTGATTGACAATCAATTTCACATGCTATTGTGCAAATGGAACAGACAACAGGTGGAAATTATAGGGAATTAGCAAGACACCCCCAATAAAAGAGTGGTTCTGCAGGTGGTGACCACAGACCACTTCTCAATTCCTATGCTTCCTGGCTGATGTTTTGGTCACTATTGAATGCTGGCGGTGCTTTCACTCTAGTGGTAGCATGAGAGAGTCTACAACCCACACAAGTGGCTCAGGTAGTGTGGAAGCCTTGTTGACTTAAGCTAGGAGGCTTTGAAGCTCACCACATGTGGGCTGACTGTTTAAATGCTAATGGACAAATTGGGGGAAGACTATTTCCTGTTTCCTGTGGTTTAGAAATGCATTTTGTCAATGATTTCATTGGTGTGTTTGGATTTGAAATGTTGAAGTTAACCAATAAGAAATTAGTGTTTACTGATATAAGGAGGATGAGAAAGGAGATTCAGGACTTCTAATCTGGGCTAAAAGATGTGAAGTCAGACGTTATTTAAATAAAGTCTTATTTGCGCTAATTATCATATCTCCAGGTCTCTGAGTGCATTTATTTAATTACTAATGCATTAAAAGATATGACAGTAGTGCAGCTCATCCAGGATGGCACATCAATGCGAGCTGTGGCAAGAAGGTTTGCTGTGTCTGTCAGTGTAGTGTCCAGAGCATGGAGGCGCTACCAGGAGACAGCCCAGTACATCAAGAGACGTGGAGGAGGCCGTAAAAGGGCAACAACCCAGCAGCAGGACCGCTACCTCCACCTTTGTGCAAGGAGGAGCAGGAGGAGCACTGACAGAGCCCTGTAAAATGACCCTCCAGCAGGTGACAAATGTGCATGTGTCCACTCAAACGGTCAGAAACAGACTCCATGAGGGTGGTATGAGGGCCCGACATCCACAAGTGGGACTTGTGCTTACACCCCAACACCGTCCAGGATGTTTGGCATTTGCCAGAGAACACCTAAATTGGCAAACTCGCCACTGGAGCCCTGTGCTCTTCACAGATGAAAGCAGGTTCACAGTGAGCGCATGTGACAGACATGTCTGTAGACGCCGTGGAGAACGTTCTGCTGCCTGCAACATCCTCCAGCATGACCGGTTTGGCGGTGGGTCAGTAATGGTGTGGGGTGGCATTTCTTTGGGGGGCCGCACAGCCCTCCATGTGCTCACCAGAGGTAGCCTGACTGCCATTAGGTACCGAGATGAGATCCTCAGACCCCTTGTGAGACCATATGCTGGTGCGGTTGGCTCTGTGTTCCTCCTAATGCAAGACAAAACTAGACCTCATGTGGGTGGAGTGTGTCAGCAGTTCCTGCAAGAGGAAGGCATTGATGCTATGGACCGCCCATTCCCCAGACGTGAATCCAATTGAGCACATCTGGGACATCAAGTCTCGCTCCATCCACCAACACCACGTTGACCACAGACTGTCCAGGAGTTGGTGGATGCTTTAATCCAGGTCTGGGAGGACATCCCTCAGGAGACCATCCGCCACCTCATCAGGAGCATTCCCAGGCGTTGCAGGGATGTCATACGGGCATGTGGAGGCCACACACACTACTGAGCCTCATTTTGACTTGTTTTAAGGACATTACATCAAAGTTGTATCAGCCTGTAGTTTGGTTTTCCACTTTGATTTTGAGTGTGACTCCATATCCAGACCTCCATGGCTCGATAAATTTCCATTGATAATTTTTGTGTGATTTTCTTGTCAGCACATTCAACTATGTAGAGATGAAAGTATTTCATACGATTAGTTAATTCATTCAAATCTAGGGTGTGTGATCTTAGTGTTCCCTTAATTCTTTTGAGCAGTGTAGATTAAATCCTAAATAAAAAACTAAGCAAATGAATACATATTGTTTTGCACTAAAATGCAACAACAAACATTATGTATAAAAACAAATTAACAATTTAAAACAATTTAATAATAAATGCTTTGCCCTATCATTTGTATACAAGGATGTTAGTGGCTTCTTGTTCACAGCATGGGAATGCATTAGCTTTTACTAGCAACTTCATAAGTAAGCATTAACACATGACAGCCTGTTTGGCTTCTCACCCGGTGAGGTGTGTGGTTATTCCCTGGCAACGCACAGGCTGGAGTATGCTAATGCGATTATAAAATAGTTGCCAACATTTTATTTGTGAAAAATAATTTTTCTAGCAAAACAAAATGCCGCAAGGCGTGCGGTTATCGTCTAACATTAATGTACCTCCCACCACTCCTACTGTTGCCATGTTAGTACACCACATAAAACTAGTACTTCCTATTAAGCTAATCATTTACATCGTTTCTAAAAGGCCTGAAAACTTGTGTAACATTTTTTTTCAATTTGAATAAAATGGCAAACCTATGCAACTATATTATAAATAATAATGTTTACGATTTCAAAATTTTAAGTTGATGCAGTCTCGACCCCATCAACTCTTCTTCCATGGGAAGACCTATCCACTCCAGGACATATCCATCAGAGAACTGCACAGTGTTGCCATCCAGGAGTGTAAAGAACCTCGGTGTGATCCTGGATGATACCCTCTCGTTCTCTGCAAACATCAAGGCTGTGACTCGTTCCTGCAGGTTCATGCTCTATAACATTCACTGAGCACAACCTTAACTCACCCAGGAAGCAGCCCAGGTAATCATCCAGGCACTCGTCATCTCACGTCTGGATTACTGCAATTTGCTCCTGGTCGCACTCCCGGCGTGCGCCACGAAACCGCTTTAACTCATTCAGAATGCAGTGGCACGCCTGGAGTTCCACCTTCCCAAGTTCTCACATGTCACCCATCTTCTACACACACTCCACTGGCTCCCAGTTGAAGCTCAAGTTCACTACAAGGCAATCGTGCTCACCTACGGAGCAACAAGAGGAGCTCCTTCACCCTCTCTTTAGATGATGCTCAAACCCTACACCCCTACACGGGCTCTCCGTTCTGTAACCTCTGGGCTCGTGACCATCCCACGCCTTTGGGAGGTCAACTCCAAATCCAAGCAGTCAATACTCTTCTCCGTCCTGGCTCCTCAATGGTGGAACCAGCTTCCACTGGAGGCTAGAACAGCGAGTCTCTATCCATCTTCAGGAAATGTCTGAAAACCTTCCTCTTCAATGAGTACTTAAATAAGTTGTATTAAACTTCTGTTATCTTAAAATGTTTTTATTTATTATTATTATTATTATTATTATAACAATTAATATTGTTATCTGTATGATCCTCTAGCACTTTTGGGGCCCTATGTTACACCTGGCGCAATGCAAAGCCCGAACGCAAGTGTCTGTGCTAGTTTAAGGCCGACGCAGTTGTCAATTTCCCGTCTGGCACCCATGTGGTTTAAATAGCAAGTGCACCTGTGCCCATATTTGCGCCCATGGGCATGCTGGTCTAACAGGGAAGTGTGTTCAGGATAATGCACCTAGGCATATGCACAGCGCGTGCACACTATGCTTGTTGCACACACATACTGTGGGTAGCAAGTGTTTGTCTCGGAACGTAGTGTTCTTTTGCCGCTATGCATAATGCCCCTTGTTATGACCAAATATCTCCATCTTTGTTTCAGCCGTCCACAGAACCTTCTTTCAAAATGAAGCTGGCTTGTCCAAATGTGTGTTTGAATACCTCAAGCGACTCTGTTTGTGGCATGTGTGCAGAAAAGTCTTCTTCCGCATCACTTTCTCGTAAAGCTTCTCCTTGTGCAAAGTGCGCTGAATTGTTGAACGATGCACAGTAACACCATCTGCAGCAAGATGATGTTGTAGGTCTTTGGAGGTGGTCTGGGGGCTGTTTTTGACTGTTCTCATCATCCTTTGCCTTTGCATCTTTGATATTTTACTTGGCCTGCCACTTCTGGCCTTAAAAAGAACTGTGCCTGTGGTCTTCTATTTCCCCACTATGTTCCTCACAGTGGACACTGATAGCTTAAGTCTCTGCAATAGCTTTTTGTAGCCTTCCCCTAAACCATAATGTTGAACAATCTTTGTTTTCAGGTAATTTGAGACTTGTTTTGAGGCCCCCATTTTGCCACTCTTCAGAGGAGAGTGAAAGAGAACAACAACTTGCAATTGGCCACCTTAAATAACATTTCTAATGATTGGTGTCAGGGTTGCGCAGGGCACCCAGCGCTCTGCCTCACCGGAGTATTGAGAGGGTTAAATAGTTATGTTATTAGGGGGGGTTGTTCTAGCCTATATTTTGTGTTCAAGGGTTCAAGGGTTTTTTGTGTTAGTATACTGAGAGCCAGGAAACCGTATGTCTTAGGAATCTTTATCCCTCAGCCTTAGAGGGGAACTCTAGCCATCTCTATGCAAGGTAGTCATGGGAGAGGGACGCAGGTGGATCTCGTTCCACTCATTAAGTTATGTATTTAACTGGGCGGGTTTCTTGTCTCAGTTGTCGAGTATTGCCTGCTGTTACGGTTCTTTCTGTCATTCCCTGCTCCGGATCTCAAGATTGTATTACCTGTGTTTGGATTATATTAAACTACTCTTATACTCCGCATCTGCCTCCGTGACGTGATCGTGACAATTGGATGCAGACTGTCTATGAAGTTCAAGGCTTACCCTACAGTCACACGAGCGACAAAAGTCAGCGACAAAGCGACAAGCTACCATTCATTTTCATCGCAAGTTTTCCAGCTCGCGAGCGCTGTCGCGAGCAAGGCGGGGCAAAAATAGACAAGAAGTCTATTTTATTCAAATGCTGAGCGAAGTGACAAAGCGACTGCCAATTGGAGTGAAGGCAGCGTGATATATACGTTGGTTGCTCGAGTCGAAGAAAACAATTCAAGATGGCGGAAACGTTTCGGGACATCGTATTTCTGTATATATCTGATATATTTAGCATTTTATCTAATACATTTTGTTACTTCTATCGAGAAATACATACTTTTAAATAGAAATACGTCATTTTTGTGACTTGACAATATCTCTGAAGTAACTTTTAAGACCTCTCGCAGATACTAGGCAACGTCATGCTAGTATCAATACAGAAACGCCCACCAAGTGAGTGGTGTCGCTTGTCTTTTGTCGCTCGTGTGACATGAGCGACAAAAGTCAGCGACAAAGTGAGAAGCTACCATTCATTTTCAATGCAAGTGGCCGTTTCCCACTCGCGAAAGGAAATATCTGCCATGTTTATATTTGTCAGGTCCTCATGTTTGGCGTAGTGATATTTCAGTTCAGGCAATGTTCTACGTGCGGGAACCCATTTCATAACTGGAAATGACCACCATCCCAATTGGTTATGAATGCAAACAAACATTTTCAGGAGGAGATCGTAAATTATTTTTATAATTTCAGTCTGCTTTGCCTGATAAACTTGTGAACTGTGACCCCTGCCCTATAATAAAAGTTAGGCTTAGCGAAAAACGTTATAATTACAAACACCTCAAGAGTCTAAAAGTCTAAAATGTTCATCTTCCTACTAGTTGCTAGTGTGGGCATTGGTGTAGCTATGCAAGCTGGCATTATTTACCTTGAGCTTCATATTTTTCTGAGTGCTTGAATTTTCCAAAACATACCATAGTACCACTGTTTTTAATGAAAGCCATACACAGGGCAACATGCCAGGGTTCTGCTTTAAAATCTCTGCCCGCGGCTCTTCCCATCCAAGCTACAGTACTGGCTATGTTGTTAAGGGAGTAAATACAGGATTGTGTCGATAACACCAGCAGGGAAATTGGATCGGTAGTTATAATAATGCATCTAAAATGTCCAGTGACTAGATTTTCAGTAACTGATGTTGGAGGTTAGCATTTAAAGATAGGCTTAAGCTCCCCTGCCACTACACTTATGTCAGCGATGAGAGGAGTTACTCAAGCAAGATTGATCATTGGGTTGATACAACAGCATTGCTGGCATGCCATTAAATTTAACACATAGACACATGCACACAGATTGTCTTTCCAACCTTAAATTCATTAACCTTTTTGCCAAACCTTAACCTCGAACTGACGACTAAACCTAACTGATAATGCCTGCATCAAAAATTTACCTCAGATCTAACAGAATTCTATTCCGAAGTGAAACCCAAAATTATATATTAAATAGTGGAGGTCTGCTACAAAAAACTAGTTGGAACAGATTTTTCTGATTTTACTATCTTTGTGAGGATTAAACAGATACACACATACAATTTCTTTGGTATTAAAGCTGAGTCATTTTAATTTGTTGTCTCCCAGAGCGTCATCTTTGCTGGCCAGTGCCTCAGAGGGCCCAGGAGAGGAGAGGAGATGCCGTTACCCTATCTGGCCCGAATGGAACGAGGCAGACGTCAATGCTGAGAAATGGGATGTGGCCAGACCTGCAAAGGATGGTAAGATAGGAAAGAGTCCATGTGCGGTGAGTGTTTACATATAAATATCCCTATTAAATTCCTATAAAATCTAGGCCTTTCCATCTCTGGATGGATTCTTTAAATACTTTAAGCTTGCAGCGCCTCCAATGGTTATTTTAGCCCTTGTTCTCAGCCATTTTTTGAAGATCCTGAGGGAAAGGTCCAGCTGCCTCCACCGCTAAAGGTGCACTCATGGAAGCGACCTTCCGAGTGCTTTCTCACCAAGGTGAGAGAAATTCATCCTGTCATGACCTGCGCATAACAATCTGCCTCCAATATAGAGAACTCATGGAATATATAATATTATGTAGACTCCTGGCCAGAAAATTCAGTATCGCTCTCTTTTTTCTTAATTGTTGTTGAGACTACAAAATCTCAATGTTCCAATATACTGACATTTGATTGCACCTGTTAACATATAGTAATTCTTTACCAGCCTGCAACACACCTAATTAACAGCATCAAATCTGTGTGCCTTAATATTGTACTCCTACTGTAATTGCATCACTCTCTTTTCAAGTTTGGCCTATTCAATTTTTGTCTTTCATTTTCTTTCATCTTTTTCTCCTTATTTCTCACTCTGTGCATCCTATACCATACAGGCACACCAGCTGTATGCCTCTTCCTTCCAATTTCCATGTGTCGTGTCATGTTCTAGAACCCCTTAATTGACAGAAGAAGTCAAGGTTCACAGTTGCTATGACAATGGAAGGGTGCTCTATGCATTTAGTCAGATGGAAAGAGAAGAAAAAACACATTGAATTGACCCAAAGCAACATGCTATCGCTCCACGATCAGTGGAGTATTTAATTCATATTTGATTTGTGGTCTGTTGGAGTTGATTAACTGCCTAATCAAAAATTCATTGCAAACATGCCCTCTTGAGCAATCCTGGATAGACACTAGAATCAGTTTAGAGAAGCGAAAAACTATGATTGGATTTCACAAATATTTTAAACGGCTGACCTGTTTTTCCAAGGGTTATCTCTTCCGTTTTCTAATAAAATTGACCAACTTTTGTATGTGTGAGGTTGTGTAAAGTCATTTACACACACAGTTTGTTTATTTTCAGAATATCATTGACTGCAAAGTAGAGGTTGACCAATTATTATTTTTCAACGCTGATACCGATTATTGGGATACCAAAAATACAATACTGATTACGATTAATTGGACAATTATTATGTTTTTTATCACTAATAAAAATTACAACAATGAAGAATGAAAACTTCTAGTGTCATGTAACGTCTTTATGCAATGCTGAACTAAAATAGTAAAATGTATTTATGTAACATCTTAAATATTTTGACTTTAATATTTTAACCAAAACAAAGCTGTTGCTTTAAGGTCACTGTGGGTACTGGAGTCACCAATGGTCTCAGTTTTTTTCTGTGACATGCTAACTTGAATCTAAGTATTGTCTTCTAGCAGTTGCAGTGTAAAATCTGACCAATTTACAAATGCAGCTATGCATGTAAATGAAACAAATCAGTAACTGGGATTTAGTCTTAACTCAATTAAATAAATATTCTCTCAAGCAGAGCTGTGTGTCAATGTGACCACTCTGCAGTCGCAAGAGTGCGCAATGACTAACATTACATCACACATATCTTATATCTGACAGATTGTTTGAGAACATAAGGTAAAATCGCAGACAAACATAATGCACACACATCGATCGTTGTGCATACAAACCAGGCCTTAATCTTGCAAACTCCGCTGCATATGTACTGCAATGCAGAGTGACTATGTCCCTATTTATATCATTATTGCAAGCATTTTGTGCATTGATTGTGCTTGAATAGCAAATTGACAGCAAATTGTTAAGAAACTGTGTTTGCTTACTGTCCTCACCAATAAAACATAAAAACATTAATCAAATACATCTTTAAAAACCTGTCATACATTTTATACCAGGCTCCTTTGATAGTTGAGAATGAGTCATCATTTGACCTGATCGCAGCAAATGAGCATTTGCTCTGCATCGAGGTAAGCACCCTCCACGTATTTTACATGGTGTACATTTTCAGAATGACTCATTAATTTATTTTGGTAATAACTGATAAATAGTAATGAATAACAGAGGGATACTTAATCATTTACTAAATGATTGATTTGGTTGAATTGAGTTACTATTCACTGTTGATTGTTCTGTTCCTCACATCAGCTCTTTAGGTGGATAATGAGTGAGATCTACATAGTGTGGAAGGTCTGCAATGGGACATCACCTGAGCAAGGCTCTGAAGTCTGGAAGCCTTGGGAACACATCTATTCAATGTGCAAGGTGGTCAAGGGTCACATGCCACTCTATAATATCAATGGGAAGTACGTGGTCAAGCTCTACTGGATGGTGAGTCATTGGGGTAGTCAAAACCTATTAGGCATTTCTTTGACCTAGAATTTCACTGCAGAATCTCTGGGCTCAGTCACCAGTTTGAATGCGTTTTGGGTTTTTGGAACGCAGGCTTAAATGTGAGATTTGCATTTCGGTAAACAGCACCATGCATACTTGTTATTGTTGCTGTTTAGTTTTTACTAAACCTGTGGTAGAGGAGTTTCAGTCTTATTGAACTAAAATGAAGAACAGTACACAGTGCTCTCTGTTGCATGTGGAATTATGTCACTGGAAAAATAGCAAAAACAGGCTGTGCTTCCTAACATCTTGGGCCTTGAATCAAGATCTGTTGATGTAGGACTGTAAAGCGTGTCACCACCCAGTGTTACCAGAGGTCTGTGTTAATCCTCTTGCCAAAATACAGTTAATGCCACTCTTTGTTTGCAACTTCCACATTTTTTTAAATTAAACCGAATGTTCTTACGAAGGCTGAAAGTCCTTTATTCCCTGAGGAAGTGAAGACACAAACTTACTGATGTATCTGGACTGCACCAGTCAACAGATTTCCACTGCCTTACCTGCAAGAAAGATGAAAATCCATAATTCATTTTAGTGGGCTGCACAGAGAATGGAGGAGGCAGAAAGCAGGCAGGCCAGTCTTATCCACTCAAGTGCGAATCAATCCATCTCTTGGCAGTGCTAATGTGAAAAGGCTGCGCACATCGTTGAATGAGCAGACAGGGCTCAACAGCTGTCATCTTCCTCAGAATATGACTCAGAGGGACACCTTTATGACAGCGGTGGCACTTAATCATGCAACAGGGCTTCCGGTATTGTGAATAATTCCAAAACCAACATCCTTTGTCAATGAGGTATAGTGATTAGCAGGCCATCACACGCTTTGCAGTAGGTGTGATAGGTATGTGTAAGTATACCTTTTTTTAATGGACAGTAGATTCTTTTTTTAAATCAAAGAATATTGGAATGTGTCAGTACTCAATGTTTTGAACATAGCAATAACAGAGAGGCAATATAGAATGAAGCAGAGAGGGGAGAATGTGGAAGACAAACTCGCTGGCAGACATGACAACAGTGAAGCTGCCATGCCAACACTAGCATGCTACCTAACACATGGATATCGAGACAATACAGCATTGGCTAGACTCTGTTTTGTATCTCTTCCCCCAGCTTTCTCCCTCTCTCTTTCTCACTCTATCTTTCCGGCTTTCTCTTACCACGTTTGCCTCTCTGTCTCTTCCTCTCCCTCCCTCTCTTTCTCACACGTCCTCCTCTGCATTCCTCTTTCTAAATGGAGTTAGCTCCTTTCACACCCTGTCCAGTCTCATCTGCCGAGAGGTTGAGCAGCTCCTCAGGGTGATGATTAGGATGGAGGGAGAGAGGAGGGGACAGAGATGTAGGGACAGAGAGGTAGGGACAGAGAGGT
>JACXGM010035130.1:0-11771 GCA_016801145.1 Umbra pygmaea | reverse complement strand
CTCTTGGTTGCATCTCTGATCAGTCTTCTCCTTGTATGAGCTGCAAGTTTGGAGGGACGGCCGGGTCTTGGTAGATTTTCAGTGGTCTGATACTCCTTCCATTTCAATATTATCACTTGCACAGTGCTCCTTGGGATGTTTAAAGCTTGGGAAATCTTTCTGTATCCAAATCCGGCTTTAAACTTCTCCACAACAGTATTTCGGACCTGCCTGGTGTGTTCCTTGTTCTTCATGATGCTCTCTGTGCTTTCAACGGACCTCTGATACTATCACAGAGCAGGCACATTCATACAGAGACTTGATTACACACAGGTGAATGCTATTTATCATCATTAGTCATTTAGGTCAACATTGGATCATTCAGAGATCCTCACAGAACTTCTGGAGAGAGTTTGCTGCACTGAAAGTAAAGGGGCCGAAAAATTTTGCTTTTAGATAGTGCCTGACCAAGACTAGCTAAACTATGTCAATTGGAACAACGATCTCAGTAATGGTGGACTATATCCTCACAGGTTTTTTGCTTACAGATTGTATTGGTTTGGAAAATGAAAGATGATTAAACACATTTCATAATATCACATAAATTTTTTATATTAAAGTCCAAAAATATCAAGACAACTTTAAAACAAAAAAGCGAAGCATTCTGGGAAATGGTGATGATTCCCTTGTGAATGATAAAATACCAGTCTCACAATTAAGTTAAGCTATTATCATAAACACTGGGGTTTTGTAACATTACTTTAGTGTTTACTTAACATTCACACCTGAATTTAACTTTATAGTTAACAATGAAAAACTAAATCGACTCCTTGGTTTAGAGCAGCGATATTCATTCCTGCTCCCTCGAGCCGCCATTCCGTAAGTTTTCCGTTCAACCCCAGTTGCGACTAACCTGAGTTAGCCTTTCATCTTAATAATGATTAATGTCACCTGTGCTAAATTTGGTTTGTAACAAAAACCTATGGAATTGTGGCTTGCAGGAACATGGAATGAGTATCGCTGCTCTAGTTTGCTTCTATGTAGACCTTTCAACAACTGTAAGCAATATTGAACTCATATTGTACTTTTGACAGTTACCTCCAAAATTAATATTTAAGTAATTTGCTTTTGCCTATTGAATATATGTCCACAAAAAATGCAATAGACAGTAGTAATTCAAATATGACACTGTTGAAATTACAGTAAGTTACTGATAAAACTACAGAAATTACAAATAGTTAATTCAATTAACAGTAGTCTACTGTATTTAGTAATTACAGTAGAAAACGTTTGGAATTACAGTAGTTTACTGATAAAATTCAACAATTGCTAAAAGTTCATTCAATTTACAGTAGTCTACTGTATGTATTACTTACAGTATGATACTGTGGAAATTACAGTAAGTTACTGACGAAATTACAAAATTGCTAACAGTGCGTCAAAACCAAGTCTGCTGAGCCCCTAGCTTTGTTAAAGGGTTTAGCCTATAGACTACTGTTCGAATTCCGATGGTCTCTAGAATAATTCAACAATGGTTTACACGTCTATAATGAAGTGACAGTAGTTTAAATTGATTACCTTCTCTCTAAAACAGCTAGGCTACATGTTTTTCACGGTCAAAACAAAGTATGCTGTGCATAGCTATAGCAAATCTTTCACTTTAAGAATAATAACGGCACGGTTGGGTGAATACTGTGCTATCATAATAATAAAACTATAATTAACAAAACTATGAATTTTGTATTCGTTCCCGGTTTTCGGATAATAAAACCCTTTAGTATTGTGCATTTACGTTGTAAGTCTAAGGATTTGACCAACTGGTATATTCTGTATGAGGTGTCTATGATTATTACTGCCTGCCCGTAAAAGTGTGTTATACTCTGCGTCTTGAGGTAGATAGTTTCCAAAACATCATTTTTTTTTCAGGAGGGGGTGGTGCGCCGTTGCTGTACCGTTTGTATATTCGCTAAAATGCAATATCTGATTTACAATACCTATGTCAATAAAACGGCAAGTAATAATGTGAGGCTAGTGCAAGTTTAAATGTTTTGCATCTTCTAGTCCTAGGGGATAATAACATTGAAAATCAATCAAATGTTTTTATAAAGCTGGAGCAGAATTTGCCATACAATACTTGGAATCAAATGCATGTTTTTTTTATATTACGCACATGGTAATAATAAAATGTTTTTGATAAAGCTGACGCGTATAATGCACATGGTGTAAAGAGAAGCACTTCCTTTCTGCAGAATAGAATGTTGATTATATTTGGTGGATTGTTGCAGGAAAAGGTGAATGTTGTAGTAGAGGGGTAGAAATATATGATTAATATGAACTTGAAATTAGCACATTAATAATTGATATACACTGCTAAAAAAATAAAGGGAACACTAAGATAACACATCCTAGATCTGAATGAATCAACTAATCGTATAAAATACTTTCATCTTTACAATGTGCTGACAACAAAATCACACAAAAATGATCAATGGAAATCGAATTTATCAACCCATGGAGGTCTGGATATGGAGTCACACTCAAACTCAAAGTGGAAAACCACACCACAGGCAAAGACCATAGCACCTGACCATTTGAGTGGACACATGCACATTTGTGGCCTGCTGGAGGTATATTTGCAGGGCTCTGGCAGTGCTCCTCCTGCTCCTCCTTGCACAAAGGCGGAGGTAGCGGTCCGGCTGCTGGGTTGTTGCCCTCCTACGGCCTCCTCCACGTCTCCTGATGTACTGGCCTGTCTCCTGGTAGCGCCTCCATGCTCTGGACACTACGCTGACATAGGGCTGGGCGATAATTCGATATTTATCATTATCGAGTTTTTGAAAATAATATCGAGAAGAATATCCCATATCAACATATCGCCATAACAGCTGGTTTTGTTCTGAAACAAAGAAACATCTAACATATCTGTAATATTTGTTACAAATGTCAATAGTTTATGTCTCCTTCCCTAATTAGCTAAAATGAAAGAAACAAGTTTTTGAAAGCGAATTCAGTAGTCGGATGTTTGTGTTCAGTTCACATTTGCACTAAGCATTGCATACATTTTGTGTAAGATTAGAATGTCTGTTTTAAGTACTTTCTCCAAACAGGGATGACCAATTTAATATTCTGTAAAGGTATTTGATTGTTTTATTAGAATCGGTAGAAGTATTGCAAACTATTGACATTTGTCTTTCCTTCCTGAAGGTGGCTTTCAGAGGCTTGTTATGGGGCGTTCCTCATGCCGTTTTCTACAGATACAGTATGCAGCGACTAGCCTAATAACTTGCATCCTTCGTTCGTTCCTGTACTTAAATGTGCGCATTTCCTTGAGGATTGCAATATTATTTTTTACAAATATTAGGCTACATGAAAACAGCAATGAAAACAGCAATGAGAACACCGATTTCGAATTTTGCCATTTCAACTCTACTGGAGAATTGCTTTGAGGAAAATGGAGTTGTGATTCAAAGTGTTTTTCAATAATATGCACGCATGGCTCCGTTGGATATTAATTGGATATTAAACAGGCTACTTAGACTTTGGCAGTAATGTTTTAAACCCTGTCATGCACGCAAGTGTAAATGCAGCAGCATAGCTTTGTGCCTGCCTGCTTTCAGTGCAATTCATTATTAGGCAGAGCTAAGCGGGGGGAGCTAAGCGAAGCGTCGTAGGCTAGTCCAGACTCGGACTAATATGGTATAGCCTAATGGAAATGCAGATACTTGTGCTTAGATTAATACATTATGTTTTTGAACAGTTTACTTAATGAGCTTTGCAACTTTGTGCAATATATTTTTGGAATGTGGAAAACATCCCACTTTGTAATTTTTTATTTGGTAAAATGTATATTATTTATGGCACAGGTGACATTTAATGTTTTTGCCCTTCAGTTGAGTTCAAAATAAAATGGACACAAAGAAAAACAAACACTTTTTTTTAAATTAGTCTTTAGATTTGTCGACCAATTGAAAAATTAGTTGAAAGATTAGTTGTTAGAAAATTTGTGATAGTGGCAGCACTAACCTAAAACAGAAATATAACAAGGTCAATCCATATTTTTTGTATGTATTGTTTTTATTTCTTTATACAGCAGACAATACACTTTGATTTAATCAAGTCACAGCAGGTCCTATATATATATTTAAATATATCGTCAGACATATCGTATCGAAAAAATATCTATTTTATATCGTGATATAATTTTTTGGCCATATCGCCCAGCCCTACGCTGACAGACACAGCAAACCTTCTTGCCACAGCTCGCATTGATGTGCCATCCTGGATGAGCTGCACTACCTGAGCCACTTGTATGGGTTGTAGATGCCATCTCATCCTACCACTAGAATGAAAGCACCGCCAGCATTCAAAAGTGACCAGAACATCAGCCAGGAAGCATAGAAACTGAGAAGTGGTCTGTGATCACCACCTGCAGAACCACTCCTTTATTGGAGATGTCTTGCTAATTGCCTATAATTTCCAACTGTTGTCCGTTTCATTTGCACAACAGCATGTGAAATTGATTGTCAATCAGTGTTGCTTCCTGAGTGGACAGTGTAATTTCACAGAAGTGTGATTGACTTGGAGTTACATTGTGTTGTTTTAGTGTTCCCTTTATTTTTTTGAGCAGTGTATTACCTTTTTCCCCCTGAGGCAATGTGCTGAGGAATGCTTAATATAGTGAAAAGAAGGATCGTTATGACGTTTTTTATATATAATATCTATAAATCTGACTAAATATATGTATAAATTAGCTGAGCGAGATCACCTGGGCTCTAACAGTGGTTAGCTTGAAAACGCTGGGTAGCTAGTCTTAGACGCCCTAAGCAACACTAAACATGTCCTATGTTCGGGGCTAACTCTGTCTTTGCTGAAACCTCCTCAACCAGCGGTAGACAGTGTCGACATCGGCCCGACCCTACGGCCAGGAATGCCTGCGGAGGCTGAACTGTTTGGTAGGGGCATGGCAGGAAGAAATGCCACCTAACGGAGGCTGAACTTTGAGTCAGAGGTGGGGATCCAATGGGGGTAGCCGCGTCTAAGTGAAGACACGTTAGAGAACCAGGATAGCTCGCTAGCAATGTACGTGTGTGTGACTAATAGTAAACCAATACTAAGTGTAGGCAGTTACAGGATAGCAATGATTTCCCGAAATCTCCACTGGAGATATTCTAGGAATAACTTAGGCAGTCTCAAACAGAACTCGGTATAAAAGTAAATAACATTTAATTCCAGTTAAAAGGTCATAAAATTACAACGCTTTAAGCGGACAATGAAATAAAAATTAGATACCCAAAATAGTTTACGTTCCTGAATCCTGCCACCCTTCGGCCTAACGAAACTAAACAGTTTTATCGTAGTGATCTACAATGACACACAACTATGACAAATAACTTGTCAGGAGTATCGTTTACGGTAAAGACTCCTTGAACTAAATATAACCACAAGATTCATCCTCTCCACTCAGGTGACACCCACATTTCTCCCGCTTCATAAAAGTATGGGAATCACAGTTCACTCGCCAGAGTGAAAACTACAGTGTCCTGAGTGCACTATTAGTTTGACGTGATTAAAAGAGGTGAGTAGTGTGAATATAGTAAAATACCAAAAGTGGGTATCGTACTCCAGACCTTTTCACTAGCAAACCAACACTTAAATCACTAGGCTGCCATCAGACACCTGCAAGGTAAGATCATGTACTATACAGCAGTGATGTGGCACAGGGCGTCACCAGACCTTCACATAATGCTCAGAAGTGGGTGTCCTCTGAACAAAAATGGTCAAAATGGTTTAAGGTTTTTAAGTCAAATAAAAGCTATAGTCACAAAAAAGCTAGGCCTATTTAAATTTTTAAATTTTTTAAAAGAAACAAGATTTGTGGGGGGTAAAAACCAAAGACTACTGTGCAACGTGTGTTCTCTGGACAATTTGATAATGTTTTGAGGTTTTTAAGCCAAATTAATTAGATAATGAGTTAATAACTTTGGGACATGTCATTTATTGATGGTCCCTAACCATAAGCAGGGTTATATTGTGGCTGAGTCTGGGAAAACCAGACCTGATCTTGGATTTCAAATATAATTTGATGGTGTTTTGAGGTTTTTAAGCCAAATGATTAAAAACTATTGAGTTAATAACTTTGGGACATGTTATTTATTGACAGCCCCTAACCATAAGCAGGGTTATTGTGTGGCTGAGTCCGGGAAAACCTGATCTCAGA
Organism: Umbra pygmaea; assembly: GCA_016801145.1. Taxonomy (NCBI): domain Eukaryota; kingdom Metazoa; phylum Chordata; class Actinopteri; order Esociformes; family Umbridae; genus Umbra; species Umbra pygmaea. The sequence continues at coordinate 5,575 of JACXGM010035130.1, read as the reverse complement.
TTTCAAATATAATTTGATAGTTTTGAGGTTTCTAAGCCAAATGATTAAAAAGTATAATCATTTGATATACAGGCCACTGTATAAAAAGTTATAGAGTGGCCTGATCTTGGATTTCAAATATAATTTGATAGTGTGTTTACGCCAAATTCTGACTCTACCATCTGAATGTCTCAACAGAAATTGACACTCGTCAGACCAGGCAACATTTTTCCAGTCTTCAACTGTCGAATTTTGGTGTGCCCTTGCAAATTGTAGCCTCTTTTTCCTATTTGTAGTGGAGATAAATGGTACCCGGTGGGGTCTTCTGCTGTTGTAGCCCATCCGCCTCAAGGTTGTGCGTGTTGTGGCTTCACAAATGCTTTGCTGTATACCTTGGTTGTAACGAGTGGTTATTTCAGTCAAAGTGGCCCTTCTATCAACTTGAAGCAGTCGGCCCATTCTCCTCTGACCTCTAGCAAGGCATTTTCGCCCACAGGACTGCCGCATACTGGATGTTTTTCCCTTTTCACACCATTCTGTGTAAACCCTAGAAATGGCTGTGCGTGAAAATCCCAGTAACTGAGCAGATTGTGAAATACTCAGACCGGCCTGTCTGGCACCAACAACCATGCCACGCTCAAAATTGCTTAAATCACCTTTCTTTCCCATTCTAACATTCAGTTTGGAGTTCAGGAGATTGTCTTGACCAGGACCACACCCCTAAATGCATTGAAGCAACTGCCATGTGATTGGTTGAGTAGATAATTGCATTAATGAGAAATTGACCAGGTGTTCCTAATAATCCTTTAGGTGAGTCTATATACATGATGAGTTAATTTGCTAAATAAACATTTTATCAAGATCCAATGTTTAGGTTCAGTAAATTAACTTCTTTATCATTAATAAATGGTGTGCTGGACTAACCAGACGTCTTCCTTTTAAAACATACTTAGTTCTTATATTTTTAAGTATATGCATTCTTTAGGTACGAATAAAATACAATCCCGTTTTTGTTTGTATGTATTTTTTACACTTTAGTAAGGGGTCTGTCCGGATTTGTGTATAAATTCAAGATGTCACATTAGGCTATTCAATATTTACATGTTTGTTTGTGAATGTGTGTTGTTGAGGGTTCACAAGATATATCATTGCTTGCACAAGAGCGCATATGAGGTAAAACACTCGGACAGTGTGTGAAATAATATTACAATAAGGGAAAAGTACCCATAGTTACCAAATTACTGTTAATACTGTTCAAATATAGATATCTTTCTGACACTTACCGCTACATGTTTTTTCAGGTTGGAGCTGAAATTCTTGTATGCTGAGATGTCTGTTCGTTTTGGTGCACACAGCATGCATCATGATTATGAAACTATTCTTTTTGACATCTTGGAGTGAAAACCTAGACTGAATATGAGGCCATGGGTGTCTGCCTCCAATAGCTCACACACATCTTCCTCTGCTTTGGCGATTATCTTCCAACTAAACGCGCTGAATATAACCGGGTGATGCGTAGCCAGCCTCTTCATGTTACGCGAGAGTTGCAAACAAGTCATATTAACTTATTATTAGGGGAGAATGAGGTAATGTGAGACATCGGGTAATGTGAGACACCCCCTATATCTAGGCAATGCAACACATTTATGATCACGTGACCATTAAGTTTTCAAGCCCCTCTCATTTACCCTTGGTCATGAAGGAGATGACCTTATGATGCTGTGTTAAGAATGTTAATTTCACAAAAATATATTTTTTGTGTGTAAAATTAAATTTTCTTGTCAACTTGATCAACTTTTTTGCCAAAGCAAATTGATTTAGGTAGAAAAACGTATATCATACATGTTGTTGAACAACCAACATATAAAAACATGTGATGATGCTAGCTGAAGATTAGCCTGAATTGGTAAGAGAGAGATTTTATTTGTAATGTCATAAACATTGTAGAAAAGCCATCATGCCAGAAAAAACACCAGTAAGACTTAACCTGGGACAAAACACCCCTTGAGGAGATGGAGAGTGCAGCCGCTGAGATCCAGGAAGGAAAAAAATATTTAAGAGCAGCTGCAAAGGATAGAAATTGACAAGTCAAGTCTCCTAAGATTCATAAAGAAAAAAGATAAAGGGAAAGTAAAATCAGTAACGTGGGGTAGAGTAGCTGAGGCAAAGGGAATATTTATAGATGAGATGTAGGAGGAGCTTGCCAAACACTTCAAACAACTAGCTGAACAGTTCCATGGCCTTCCTCCAGTTAAGTGCCATCAACTGGCATTTGAATATACAGAGAAAAACAACAACCTGGTCCCTGCCAATTGGACAATGACACAATGTGCAGGTAGGCTAGGGTGTGCAAGAGATCACATGATTCTGTAGGTTAAGGCCAACTGATCTTAACACAAAGCTAAATGTTCTAGCTAATAATGAATTTTCTACTCTAAGTGAAGATTGGTTTGGCAACTTCCTAGCACGTCACCATCTCTCTGTCCAAACTCCAGAGGAAACATCCCCAGCTGGTTCACTTTAATCCCTTGATTTCTCTGGTCTGTCTCAGTTTACCCCTAAACTGAGGTAAAGTGAGACACAAGACCACTTTTTTTAAAAACAACCATATTTTCACTGCCCTTTATCCTGAATACATTCTGATAATTGCCATTTCTAGGAAACATCCTGAATTAAAGGGAAATGTGTACATAGAGGGATTAGAGGGAAGAAAATGTCTCACTTTACCCCACTCTCCCCCCTTCAATTTTAATTTTTTAATTTTAATTTAACCTTTATTTAACCAGGTGAGTTGACTAAGAACAATTTCTTATTTACAGCAACGACCTGGGAGCAATTAGGGTAAAGTGTCTTGCCCAAGGACACAACGACATTTGGCTCAGTCGGGAATCGAACTGGCAACCTTCTGACTACAAGTCTGACTCCCTACCCACTGAGCCATCTACATTGACAGTAGCGGAGGAACGCCACCGAATGTAGGGAAGTAAAAGTAAAGTTTTTTCACTAGAAATGTACTTGAGCAAGAGTAAAAGTACCCATCTGTAGTAAATGTAATGAAGTAAATGTAATTTGTTACTACCCACCTCTGGTTCTGGTTATATGTAGATGGAAAATAGGGTGGACAACAGGGTGGATTTTTTTGTTAAAATGTGCAAATATTCCAATTGATCATGATAAAACTAGGATATTTTAAATTATAGGACTATTTTAAATTATGAAATTTGATTAGCATCTTTTGAAAATGTGCGTAACACGTTGCTTTCCAACTTCAATTTTCCAACATATATGATAATAGGAAAACTACATTCCCACCAGCTTTACCACAAATATGATGTTTTCCCTCTAAGGAAGTGACATAATTTTGTTTAAAATGTAGCCTAATTTTAGAAGAGATCACATTTATAGTGACACAAAAGGACTTCAAGGACAGAAAAAAGTAAATATTTTAAAAGACTATACAATCCATAAATTCTTCTAAGAAAATAAGTAAATAATTTGAAAAATGTATAATTTAGTTTCTAATATTGTTGAAGTTCACTGAGCAGCACGTGGTACATTGCAGAATTACTGTACCTCCATTTAATTGAAATAGCCGAAAATGTATAAAATGTATTTTGAAGTCTATCATGCTTTCATTATCATGAAGGCATAAACAAAGGATCCTTTAGAAATGTGAACTAGGATATCTTGAAGACATTTAGAAACACTTATGTTGAAGCCAGAAAATAATACTTTTTGTGATATTGATCTATATCTATATCCTGAGTTTACAATAAAATGAAATGAATTAATTAGAGCATATGCATTGCAATGCACCCAACCAAAGATTTTTATTAACCATGTCGCAACACTTTACATAATGACTAGTTACAACTTTAGGCTAGGGTAGTTTAAACCGGAATAACGTCAATAAACAGATAGCAGCCGCATACGGTTCCTGCCATAAATGTCTATGGTTCCTGACTGCCTGTTGAGTGAGCAAAGTAAAAAGCCAGTCTCGTGATGCGGTCGAGAGGCGGGTTAACAACTGACTGAGGTGGTTTCAAGGAGCTAGTCTGAGCTAGTCTCTTGTTTTGAATCTGTTTAGACGCCGTCTGAAGAGGGTACTGCCTGGTAGGCTTTGAGTAGAAGATGGCGGATGTAGAAGGCGATGAAAATCGGTCGACTCTTCCCTCGGCTTCCCGTAATGGACCCGCAGCAGGTTCGGTAGTCGGTACCGGAGGGCACAATGCTACCCAGGTGACGTCAGGTCCACGGATGGTTAGGATTGTAAAGTCGGAATCTGGGTATGGATTCAACGTTCGTGGACAAGTAAGCGAAGGAGGGCAACTGCGAAGCATCAATGGGGAATTGTACGCCCCTCTTCAGCATGTCAGTGCTGTTTTGCCTGGAGGTGCAGCGGACCGAGCTGGCATATCGAAGGGTGACCGGATTCTGGAGGTGTAAGTTGGCTTTCTTCGCTTGTATTAGCGGATGTTGCTAGGTAGCTGCATGTAGTAGTGTACAGTACTAGTTCTGTTCGTGAAAAGCGTGCTGCTGTCTAACGTTGTCGCTGTCAGGTTTAAGCGTTGTTATGTTAGTTAAGTAGCCAACCTTGCTAGCCACCTGGCTAACTAGCTAAGCTATGTCATAAGATGTTGTTGTTTCTTCCTTTCAACTTGTTATAGTACTTTACTGTAGCCTACTGTCTACGCTAGGTATATATTAAACAGTGGTAGCTAGATCTGACAATCCCTCACTAGGTAGGTGTATACTTAACTAGCCAGTTCAGTAAATAATTAGCTCGTGTGGAAGTATCTAGCTATAGCTAGTACTGTACAGTAAGTATTGTCGTTTTCCATCGATAGCTAGGACATTGGTATAGGTAACTACAGTACTACCTCAACAAAACTGAGGCTCTTTTCCAAAACGTCCTTGCCCAAGGCTTAACAATTGTCTTTCATGAATAGCAAGGCCTACACTATGTTTTACGACTGTAACTAAAGCATTTCACATTGACAATCAATTGTGCGCATATGAGAATGTGTTGCTTGGTATCTACTGCACTAAAGTTAGATCAGGTTCATTTAGCTGTCTTACCGGTCAGCTAGCTACATTTGCGCAACAGCAATAATTGATTGGAGCAAGCTGCCTGCAGAGTTAGCTAGGTACATTTAGCCATCTTGCCAGTCAAGTTGTGGCCAGACCACTTATCATAACCTGAGATAGTCAACTGTCTAACATTGGACACCTGCTACTATTTATAAACAGTAAAATAGAAGGGTTCTAAAAATGGAGTGTAATTCTTTTTTTTTCTTGAGAAGGTCCATCAATAATTACGTCTAACTATTTTATGCTACTTACACCCCTTCACCCTAACATGCTTATCACGCACAGTAATTTGTTTTGTCCAGAGCCATAGACTTGTGTTCTTTCAGCGACACTATCTCATGCTGGCGACACTTCAGATTACGTCATATAGGTCGGTATAATGAGAAAACCTTCAAAATAAAAGCCCGAAGGTCAATGGATATCAAAGTGCATAACACTTTAATTAGTTAGTGAACTCTATACAAAGGCCAGTTTTACAATGTTTAAAGCATGTAGAAAGTTTGAT
>JACXGM010035129.1:0-11776 GCA_016801145.1 Umbra pygmaea | reverse complement strand
GATGCACAGTGACACCATCTGCAGCAAGATGATGTTGTAGACCTTTGGAGGTGTTCTGTGGGCTGTTTTTGACCGTTCTCACCATCTTTTGCCTCTCCAATATTTTACTTGGACTGCCAATTCTGGCCTTAACAAGAACTGTGCCTGTGGTCTTCCATGTCCTCACCCTGTTCCTCATAGTGTCAGATTAAATCTTAAATCTCTGCAATAGGTTTTTGTAGCCTTCCCCTAAAACTAAATGTTGAACAATCTTTGTGTTCAAGTCATTTGAGAGTTGTTTTGAGGCCCCCATGTTGCCACTCTTCAAAGGAGAGTCAAAGAGAACAACTTGCCATTGACCAGCTTAAATACCTTTTCTCATGATTGGATGCACCTGTCTATGTAGTATAAGGCTTAATGAGCTCACCAAACCAATTGTGTGTTCCAATTAATCAGTGCTAGGTTGTTACAGGTATTCAAATCAACAAAATACAAGGGTCCCCAAATGTATGCACCTGTCTCTTATTCCAATTAACCTAATTTCACTACCAAAATATTACTGTGTCCTTCAGTTTAAAAGATGAAAATTAAATTGCTGATCCAAACACCCAATTATTTATAAATGAAAATCATGGAAATTGTCAGAGGTGCCTAAACGTTTGCATACGACTGTATATATATATATGACATCAGAGAGTTGGCAGCCCTGGACACACCTATGCAAAATCACAATCACTGAGCAAGTTCTGGACCGACCAATCAAAAGACATTTTTGCCTGAAACAGGAGGCATGTTTTTTCTGTAGAAGAACTGAAGAGGTTAATGTACATGGATGAGTGTCTGAAGCCAACAGTAAAGCATGGAAAAGGTTTCTTGCAGGTTTAGGGCTGCATTTCTGCGCATGGAGTTGGCCATCTGGTCAAAATTAATGACAAAATGATGAACATGGAATTCTACATGGTGTGGCCTCCCTAGCGTCCTGATTTCAACATCATCAAGGCTGTTTTTAATTTCCTGGACAGACTGAAGCATGCAAGACCCTTTTATTGTCTCAACAAGATGCTTGGAACAATCTACCAGACAATGCTATTATACACCTGTAGGAGTGTACACATGAGGATGGATGAGGTTTTAAAATGTGTTCATTTTACTGCTCTTTAGAGTATTTGTTTTATACACTGATCTAAAAACTAAGGGAACACTCAAATCACACATCGGGACTTGATGAAGGCAACATATTAAAGATCAAAATCAATGGAAACCAAAATCATCTGACTGAGGTCTGGATGCAACACACACTGAAAATCTAAGCAAAACAATTGAAACCACAGGCTGTTCCAACTTGCATGAAGTTCATCACAGCAACTCAATGTCACTCAGTAGTGTTTATGGTCCCCACGTGCCTATATGTACTACCGAAAATGTTTGGGCATGCTCCTGACGAGATGGTGGATGGTGTCCTGGGAGATCTCCAACCCAGACCTGTATCAGGGCATCAGTGAGTTCCTTGACAGTCTGTGGCGCTACTTGGTGGCGTCGGCTGCACCGATACATAACATCCCAGAGATTCTCAATTGGATTCCGGGCCAGTTAATGGCGTTAATTCCGTCATCATTCAGGAACTGCCTACACACTCTGACCACATGAGGCTGGGCATTGTTTTTTGAAACAGGAGGAACCCAGGACTCACTGCACCAGTGTAACAGTTTACAGTTTAGTCATTTAGCAGATGCTCTTATCCGGTACAGGTACAGTGACTTTTTCCCTGGAGCAACTTAGGGTGAAGTGCCTTGCCCAAGGACACAACGACATTTGGCACAAACAGGAATTTGAACCAGCAACCTTCCGACTACTAGTCCAACTCACTAACCACCATCTGAACGTCTGATGATGGGTCTGAGGATTTCATCCCATTACCTAACAGCAGTCAGGCTATTGTTGGCTAGCATGCGGAGGTCTGTTTGATCCTCCAAGGATATGCCTTCCCAGACCATCACTGACCCACTGCCAATTTAGTCATGCTGGATGATGTTGCAGGCAGCATAGCGTTCACCATGGCATCTCCACACTCTTTCACATGTGTTCAGTGTGTACCTGCTCTCATCTGTAAAGAGAACGGGGCACCCTTGGCTGACCTGCCAATTCTGGTGTTCTCTAGCAAATGTCAATCGAGCTGCATGGTGCTGGGCTGTGAACACAGATCACACTAGAGGATGTCAGGCCCTCATTCCATCCTCATGGTGTCTAGTTCTGACAGTTTGGTCAGAAACATGCACACCAGTAGCCCGCAGTATTTTATAGAGCTCTGGCAGTGCTTCTCCCATTCCTCCTTGCATCAAGGAGCAGATAGCGGTCCTGCTGCTGGGTTGATGCCCTGGGTTGATGCCCTTCTACGGCCATGTCCAGGTCTCCTCATTTAACAGCCTGTCTCATTGTTATCTCTTCCATGCTGTTGAGACACAGCAAACCTTCTTAGGCCAGTATGTATGGATGTGCCATCCTGGAGGAGCTGGACTACCTTTGCAACCTGAATGGGCTGCAGGTACCTAACACCTCATGCTACCAGTAGTGACAAGGACACTAGCAAAACACAAGTCAGTCAGAAAGTTGAGAACAGTCTCATTTGAGACGGCGACCTGGCCAAGATAAAAGTGTAGAGGTACAGAGAACATGAAGTTACACATATAATTACAAGACAAGAAGTGCACAATAGTAGAAACAGTAAAAATTTTAAAAAATACAGTGTGCAGGTCTTCAGATCAGGATAAGGAGAGAGCAATTTTCTGTGGCCACCACCTGCAAAGCCATTCCCTTTTTGGGGGTTGTCTTGCTTTTGCCTCTCAAGTGCACCTGTTGTCACTTTCATTTGCACCAAAACAGGTGACATTGATTCACAATCTCTTATGCTTCCTAACTGGACATATTGATTCCCTGAAGTTTAACTGACTTGGTGTTATACTGTGATGATTGTGTGTTCCTTACAATTTTTGGAGCAGTGATTATAAGAACTTTCATTTAGTTATTTCTGAAAGCATCTTCAGTTGACATAGAAGAATAGGTTTATTGTGCATTTTATACCTTAACATGGTCCCACTCCTTCAGGCTTCCTTGTCTCACGTACTCCAGGTTCATTTCATCCTGGGGGGAGTCATGTTGAGCTAAACCATTCTGACATTTAGTGAATACAACTGAAGGGTGAATACTTTACGGATAATGTTTAAGAAAAGGACCATGCAGTACCTGACTCAAGTTCCCATAAGTCGGCTGGGCTGTTTGCAACATCAGTGACAATGTCACTGAATCAAGTCCTAAGCAAAGAATGAAGAGTAACTAACATTAACAAACAGTAATCAACTTTGCTTTAATAGCCTTTCAGGAAGAGTTAATGCACTATTGAAGCTTGCATGCTGCCCAATAGGATGGAAGATAATGTGACTAACCTTTCAGAGCATCTGGTTGGATGATTCCTACTTGGATCTCTGTAGCAGTGACAATACTGCAGGGGGACGGCCGGTTGAGCAGAATGCTCACCTCACCAAACGATTCCATTGGTCCCAGTTTCCCCACAACAATAAATTTAACCCTGCTGCCCTGAAAACCAACAACAAATTTGAAAAATATTCCAACTGTTATCATTAATGCCATATTCTTATTATTTGTGAAGACGTCTCATAGCTCCGCCACAGGTTGGATACGAATACCCAACATCCCAGATCACCTGAACGCAGCACGCACCTCAGATCACCTTCCCCAAAATTCTAAACACCTGTACGTAATTATACCTTAGTATAAAGGCTTGTCAGTGTTGTCCGTTCTTCGCGAGGTATTGTTTATCCCATTACATACTAAGCGTTACTCACTACCAAATAGTCTGATTTATCCTGTGTATTGACCTCTGCTATTTCTTCTATCACCGAGATTGGATTACAATTCTGTGCCTTTGTCTAAGCTTCAAGTGTACAGACCCCAACTGCCTGTTCTTCACCACAATTGGATTCTGCCCTGTACTTCTGCTGTGAGGATTACACGTTACCGACCTAGCCTGCCTGTTTGCGACTACCCAGTATCTCGACTACCCTTTTGTGTGTGGTGGATTTTCACATATCTGATATACATGGTCATTCTTCTGCCTCTGCTACCTGTTTTCCCGCTTTATCACTATTAAACGCCTTTTACAATTTCCCTGGGGCTAAGTCGTTACATTATTCTCTAACCTTGACAGTTTAATTCTCTGATATGCAACATATTAGCATCATTTTATGTTTATAAGTCTGACATTTGTCATTAATATTCAAAAGGAGTTCTAATCTTTCATTAGGTTCTTAATCAGGGACAAATTTGACATTGTTCCAGTATAGGCTATTTTTGTTTTTCAGGTTAGATATAGTGTAAAACTATTATTCAGAGGTTAGAGGGTTAAAGTATTTTAAATGGGAATAGTTATATTTGCCACCATGAGAATGAAAGTTAAAATAATGTATGTGTACAGACACCTTTGTCTCCTGTGGGGTCTTTTTTAAAAAGTGAATATCCTGGAGCATGTGGCACTCTCCCTTTCGGATGTAGGCTGCAAATGGACTCACTTTACCTTCCTTCACCAGCACTGCAGAAAGATTAAAATGAAAAGATTAAACAAATCAGTTGTTTTCATATCAACTCAGTATTCTTATTCAGTTCAGAACATATTATGCAAATTTAACATATCACTTGGCTACGGTTAAAGACACACTACGTACATTTCCATTAATCTGTCCTGGCAGGAGGTATTCTAGATAGATTTTAAAATACTTTTGTAATATATGTTTTTACTGAACATATGATCAACCATACAGGGAGAATATAACCAATTTCTAGAAATACACATTATTATTTTGTTCATAATATGCAATAATGGCTAGTTCGAAATTATGACATTTTGATTTTGCTATTCTAATATTGTATATACTGTATTTTGTATTATTTAATTTGATGTTTTCAACCCCTAGATCCAATATGATAAATATTTCATTCTACTCTTATTTAATCTGTCAATTTGATTAAGAATCAATAGTTATTTGCAGCAAGGAACTGGGTGGAGTGTTACAGGGTGACGAGGAGCATTTAGGGTTAACTGTCTTGCTCACTGAGAATGATAGAGGTTACACCTTCACAGTTGATGGGATTTGAACCAAGGTCTTTTTGGACACAAGCCAGATGTTCTAACTACTAGGCCATGTTGTTTCCCTGTAAGTGACAAACGTGAGAAGGGTTTATAGTCATGTGTGGCAGATACTTCTTATAAGTGTGTTCTGTTTGTGTACAGCGAACTTAAAAGTATCTGGACAAAGGACTTCTGATTTGAAGTATTTTGTGAACTTTGTGACTTATATACGAGGGTATTTTAAACGTTTTGACATTATTTTCGTACATAGTCACCCATTTAGGATACTAAAATAGTAGATACAAGCAACACAGCCCATTCCACCACTGCTTTGACAAATGCATCAAGGCAAGAATAAGATGACGAAAAATGAGTCAGGCACTCCTTTACACTGTAAACAACAGAAGTCATTTCTGTTTTGGCAGGAGGCCCCAAAGACTAGAGGGGCTGTAGGATTACTTTTCCACGTGACAACTATTTGGTTTGGGTTCTAGGGGTGAGCATATTGATTTATGGCTCCCTAGCTGTTAATGGCTAGAAGAAACACTGTATGTCAGTGCGGACAGGTGTTTTAAAACCCTCCTTTAAAGAGGAGAGATAGACAAGCATGAAAAAAATACAGTGATGCATTGACATCATCCTCCTTGTGTGATTAGGTGTGCCTGTCGGTCTGTGGTATTCTCAGGCTTCATTTTAGCCCTGTCTATCTGAATTAAATGCTTGGCAGCTTATATTGAAGTATTCAGAACCATAGGACTTCAAGATTCCCCTTTCCTGTTTTGCTCAGAACAACCAGCCACATAGCGCCCCGTATTCTACTGCTGGTTTGCTTCTAAAGCTATCAGGGTTGGGCCTGGTTAGTCCCTCGATGGGAGACCAATGCTGCTGGAAGTGATGTTGGAGGGCCAGTAGGGGGCACCCCTTCCTCTGGTCTAATGATGATTCCCAATGCCCCATGGCAGAAGAAGGGACATCTGCCCTGCGTACGGTGCTGTCTTTTGGACAAATTTTCAATCTGGCCTTAATACCATCACAGCAACCTAATCATCCCTATCTTTCAATTGTCTCATTCATCCCCCTCCCTCCCCCCACTTATCGCCAGGCCGTTGTTGTAAAGAAGCTATTCTCAGCCAACTTGCCTGGTAAAATAAAGGTAAATTAAACACTCGGTAACACGTTATTTTGAGAGTCCAAAAAGTGTATCTCTAGATGCGCTACATATTATCTGCAGAATATCAACAACATTTTAACAAACTACCTACTAACCCTAACCCTAATCCTAACCTTAACCATTCCCCTAATGTTAACCCTAACCTTAACCATTACACGAAAACATATTCTAAACTTACCCTACCCTTAAACTACATAATTAGTTGCTTATTAACAGATAGTTTGTTGATAGTCATATCATCAACAAACTATCTGTAGAGAACCTACAGATGGAATGTCGGACTCTCCAAATAAAGTGTAACCAAACAATCAAATGGTTAAAGGGCATATGACCCAGTACTATCTAACCCCTGTCTGGTCTGGCTACTGCAGTGACATGCCAGATTCCCTATTCCCTATATCAGTGGTTTTCAACCCTCTTCTCAGGGCACACCAGATGTTCCACAGTTTAACTGTAGCTGAGCTAGCTCACCAGATTCACTAACCAAGAGCCTGATCATTACAAGATGAGTTGAATCAGGTGTGCTTGCTCAGTGGCTACAGCTAAACTGTGGAACGCCTGGTGTGCCCTGAGGAGAGGGTTGAAGTATATAGTGTATTACATTTTGCAAGGAGGTTGTACATTGTATGGAAGCATCTGTGTTCTCCAGATCAGCCTTGGCCCAGGTTCAAATTAAATAGAAGTGCCATCAGGTATAAGTGAGAGGGGCTGTTTTCCCCTGCTGGACAGGTTGAATCACTGGCCATCTCTGTTTGTTATCTTTTATTCTAATTGAAAATGATTGAGATATGATGGGTAGAGTGTTATGGGTAAACATCAGGGTTTAGTGTGAGTTTTGATTTCCCCGAAAAAACTATGGCATTCTCATTGATTGTCCTATCCTCACATCAGCATTAGTCAACCAGAAAACAAGTCTCTTTAATCCTGCAGCTCTGTGTATTCCCTGTCAGATGTGTGGCGTATCCTGTCTACCTTCACTTGAAAGAGCCCTCACTCGCATAACAGTCAATCTTTGAGTGTTGCATTCTGATTGACACAGGACTAATAACATGGGGATTAATCCAGTGTTTTTACTGGCGGGATGGGGAAGGCCATAACCTCTCCTCTGCTGACGTGTGTTTATGTGTCAGACACAGGTAGATTACAGCTTTGTCCAAACCCTGTGGTAGACCACAAACACTGTATATTGGACAGCATGGAAGGAATCAAAATACAAGTTTGAATTAGCCTCGCTAATAGGGCCCTAATAGTCAGTTATTAGCCTGTTTGAGGTCCTCATCTAAAGTAATGAGATCTCTGGAAAAATAATCAGACACTAATGGATAGTAGAGCCCTGCCATGGTATGGAGGGAGGGTAGAGCATTGACACATGTTGGAAAGAGAGGAAGAGAGAGGTTTGGAAGAGGGATGAAGGGGCATAAGGTGAGACATTTTGAAACAGGGAATGTTGATAACGGAAGGAAATAAGTATTTTTCTCAAATTATAAGTTATAGTCCCTTTTACCAGTCCCTGACAACACTGGAGAAGTAGAGTTATCTGTTTACTTTATGAACAGCTGATTTTCATCAGCCCCTCTTTTGCAGGCCTCAGATGTATTAAACATATATGGCAGAGGAAACATATATATACTGTATATGAGGAAATCTTACAATGAACCTGAGTGTAGGAATAAGCTAAAGGTAATTACTTAACATGTTAGCATACCATAAAAAAGTGTAACGTTCATACTATGCACCACCATGAATCTATCAGCCACTTTACACGCGGCCACACATCCTAGGTAATCCATCTCTCGCTTGAATTAAAATACTGGCGGGTTGTTGGATCCCCGTGAAAAATAAATGATACACTATGCTGTGTGTATGTGTGTAGTGTGTATACTTTGTGTGTGTGCACGTGCATGTGTGTGTGTGAGCTTCATTCCAGCAGAGAACTCATGGCCTAACGTGACTGTCTGGGATGGGAACTAAGTAATCTAATAGACAGAGTTCTGTCTTTTGACGTTTGGAGAAAACCCCATGCGTGAGAAACCTCTGCTACTTGATCCCGTGTCTGTACTGTCAGAGCCAGGAGAAAAAACACTGTACCAGTTTCACAGTCCTAAACCCAGCTGTCGATCCTGGCCTAACTCTGCATCAACAGGGCCAATGTAGCCATAGGTACATTGGAAAAGACATCGTGAAAGCAAGATATCAAAGCCAGCACAGTAAGTTCAGGTCAATGGCACAATAACGTGAAATGGACTTCAGCTCAACAGCCGGCCGGTCTTACAGATCCAGTGTGACGGAGCTGATCCCATATAATGGACCAGTGAATGGACACTTAAGAGAACTACTGTCTGCTACTGGAGTGTGTGGTGACCTGTTAGACGTCCCTGAAGTGGTGAGGCCATATACTCTATCATTCTGTAACAGCCTTCACTCTCCATTGAGACTATTCAGTACTTATTAAAGACATGCTGAAGCCTTTCCACCGATAACACTGTACACAGGTGCGCGCACGCCAGATCAGCAGAGGTAAACTGGGTCATAGAGAGATTTGGGATGCATCAAAAGTTACTACCTTAACAGAGGGGCCCCAAATTGAGATGACCCCCATGTCATGGCCAGGCATAAGTTTCAGTCCTTGTCAGTTCACACAGTAGAGGAATTACCTTGTGCTGCTATCACTTAGCTTTCATTCTGCTTCCAATAACCTTCACACACTTCACACTCCATTGTGGCCGGTTGTTCCAATTCAGCACTTTCAGTGCCACTAAAGGAAGAGGCCATCAAGGTGAAGTAGCTTGGCAGGGGTTGAGTCAGGCTGAGGCCTCTGTATCAGTTAACATGTCAGGCAGGTGACCCAGATGTGAAACGTAGACTCTCCACATCAAAGGTCAAGCTACATAATCCATGGGATATTGTGTTACACGGTTGAATTCCAAATTCCCTACGCAGTGCGCTACATTTGACCAGTCATTGATGGTGTAAAGCAGTAGCCCCGCAGAAGCCACTCGCCTGACTCCAAATAGCCTACAAGTTAGGGAGCTGGGACAGCTGAAAGAAGTACAAATAAAAGGTTAATGTGCCCTTCAGCTACACCTTGAATTGCTACTGTGAGGGGCTCTGGAAAAGACTAAGTAACAGGAATGTTACATGTGGGCATCTGTGGCAGCACTAATGCTATTAATGATTGTCCCTAATGTAGTTAATGAACAGCACACACCTCTCGCTCGGCATATTCAGCCTGCAGTTGATAGATTAGATGAAGGATGACATAACGCCACAGCCCTATGCTCTAACCTACACACACAGGGATGCACACTACAAAAACAAGTCTTTCTCCCACTGATAGCGGGAATGTATCACTGCATACAGATGAAAGGGAGATGAGCGTGTATGAAGAGCGGAATGGACAGTATGGTCTCCTGTCGGGTGTGTATGGAGGCCCTGGTCCCAGCCAGTCTCCTCCTCCGTAAATCACCTGGTGTTTCCTGTCTGCCATTCAGCTGTCAGCTGCAGCCTCTGATAAGACACAATCAATCCAGCTTTCCCTCAGCCGGCCACTTTAGCTTTCTATCTAATCAACGCACGCTTCACTGATGCAGCTCTCTCTCTTTCTTTCCACCCATGGGCGAAACATTACCGTGGAGAAGTTAAAAGACGACAAGAAGGATTAGAGAAGCGGAGGGGTTCAGTGACGATGACATGCACCATTGGTAGTGGAAAAGACAAGTTTCTGAAAGGAGTGTTTGATACAAAGCATTTGCTCTGGTGCCTTTAGCGGTGCCGCGTGACGTCTCCATTCGACATCCACCGTATGCTCTCCTGTCGCCTCGACTACCTCTGAAGATGGAAGAGACAGAAAGAGATATATGGGAGGGCAGGAGGAAACGACATCCGGGTGGATCTAATTTGTTTGTGTTTGCTTTCTTGGCAGACAGAACAAACTAGGGCGGGGAATGTAATGCTTAAGCCATGCTTGTCGCTTTGATAATGTGAAGCTGTTAAAGGGAAAGTTTTCCCATTTTTATATCTGCTGTCTTTTTACTATTACAATATTAATTTAGTTTTTAATTTTATATAACATGGCTGAGAAATACTTTTCTAAATTACAAAACAGCATTTTCGATGGCAAGGCAAGTGGCGACTTGTGCAAAGTGTGAATTCAATTTGCCCTACAACACAACAATTTGGAAAAAAATAAAATATGTGAACTTCCACTTTAAGAGCTTGTGGTATAGTACAGCAAGCTCTGTATCAAATTCAATTGTCTGTGTCTAGGTCTGTCTTGTTTTCAATTAAGAATACAGCATCTGTACCTGATTACAGCAAGAACAATTCTGGCACAGAATCATATATTCCATGTTATAATATGATATATCATATTCCTCAGCAGAAAACTCTACACAAATAGATTCTACTTAATGCATACAGGATGAATGTGCTTGAATAGAGAACATATTCTTCAGGAACAGATATCTGAGCACTAAGAAAAGACTATCTACTACCATGACTGGAGGGAAGTAGCAGTTCAGTATAGAAGAATAACAGAGACAAGTTTTCAGCTCAAATGTTTGTTTTTGAAAAACACACATTTGGGTGCCTGTTTCCAAAAGCATATACTGGCTGACTGAAGATAATTGGCTGAGTTGAATGAATATCTCTGTTTGTGGAAGACTAAGGCAAACATATTCGTTACATGTACCGTGATTGGGTGGGAAGCGCTTCATCTGTATGAGGTCGGCCAGCCTGTGGATAGAGAACTTAGGCCACTGCAGGTAGAACTGACAACCCTGGATTAGAGTTTCCTTAAGAACATAGATGTGTGCCTGGATCTCCTACAAAAACAAAGACGCATAGTGGGCAAGGACACACATCTGAATGTAGAATTAATTGACTAGTGTATTTGTGGGTCACCAACATATATAAGCATAAAATAACCCTATGAAAATATATGAATATACACTGCTCAAAAAAATAAAGGGAACACTTAAACAACACAGTGTAACTCCAAGTCAATCACACTGTCCACTCAGGAAGCAACACTGATTGACAACCAATTTCACATGCTGTTGTGCAAATAGAACCGACAACAGGTGGAAATTATAGGCAATTAGAAAGACACCCCCAATAAAGGAGTGGTTCTACAGGTGGTGACCACAGACCACTTCTCAGGTCCTATGCTTCCTGGCTGATGTTTTGGTCACTTTTGAATGCTGGCGGTGCTTTTACTCTAGTGGTAGCATGAGACAGAGTCTGCAACCCATACAAGTTGCTCAGGTAGTGCAGCTCATCCAGGATGGCACATCAATGTGAGCTGTGGCAAGAAGGTTTGCTGTGTCTGTCTGCATAGTGTCCAGAGCATGGAGGTGCTACCAGGAGACAGGCCAGTACATCAGGAGACGTGGAGGAGGCTGTTGGAGGGCAACAATCCAGCAGCAGGACCCCTACCTCCACCTTTGTGCAAGGAGGAACGGGAGGAGCACTGCCAGAGCCCTGCA
>JACXGM010035128.1:0-11772 GCA_016801145.1 Umbra pygmaea | reverse complement strand
TTCTTGGTAAATTCGGGAGAAACTTACTACCGCAAGTTAACAAAATGTAATAAAATAAACATCCTAATGTATATTTTCAACGTTTTCTTTATAGCAGCTTGAAAGAACACATATTGAAGGAGTAAACTAGCCCAAAATCTCAAAATTGACCACTGCATGAAAAATCTATGTTTTTGCCTGCCGTGTCTCGCCTTAAAAACTCCCAGCCTGTTTCATTACTCAAAACCGCAAACATGGGTAAGACTGCCGACCTGACTCCTGTCCAGAAGGCCATCATTGACACCCTCAAGCAAGAGAGTAAGACACAGAAATAAATTTCTGAACAAATAGGCTGTTCCCAGAGTGCTGCATCAAGGCACCTCAGTGGGAAGTCTGTGGGAAGGAAAAAGTGTGGCAAAAAACGCTGCACAACGACAAGAGGTGACCGGACCCTGAGGAAGATTGTAGAGAAGGACCGATTCCAGACCTTGGATGACCTGCGGAAGCAGTGGACTGAGTCTGGAGTACAAACATCCAGAGCCACCGTGCACAGGCGTGTGCAGGAAATGGGCTACAGGTGCCGCATTCCCCAGGTCAAGACAATTTTGAACCAGAAACAGCGGCAGAAGCGCCTGACCTGGGCTACAGAGAAGCAGAACAACAAAACAACAACAAATTTTGCATGTCATTCGGAAATCAAGGTGCCAGAGTCTGGAGGAAGACTGGGGAGAAGGAAATGCCAAAATGCCTGAAGTCCAGTGTCAATTACCCACAGTCAGTGATGGTCTGGGGTGCCATGTCAGCTGCTGGTGTTGGTCCACTGTGTATCAAGGGCAGGGTCAATGCAGCTAGCTATCAGGAGATTTTGGAGCATTTCATGCTTCCATCTGCTGAAAAGCTTGATGGAGATGACGATTTCATTTTTCAGCACGACCTGGCACCTGCTCACAGTGCCAAAACCACTGGTAAATGGTTTACTGACCATGGTATTACTGTGCTCAATTGGCCTGCCAACTCTTCGGACCTGAACCCCATAGAGAATCTGTGGGATATTGTGTAGAGGAAGTTGAGAGACGCAAGACCCAACACTCTGGATGAGCTTAAGGCCGCTATCGAAGCATCCTGGGCCTCCATCACACCTCAGCAGTGCCACAGGCTGATTGTCTCCATGCCACGCCGCATTGAAGCAGTCATTTCTGCAAAAGGATTCCCAACCAAGTATTGAGTGCATAAGTGAACATAATTATTTGAAGGTTGACTTTTTCTTTTTTGTATTACAAACACTTCTTCTATTGGTCAGATGAAATATGCTAATTCTTTGAGATAGGAATTTTGGGTTTTCATGACCTGTATGCCAAAATCTTCAGTATTAAAACAATAAATGACCTGAAATATTTCAGTTGGTGTGCAATGAATCTAAAATATATGAAAGTATGTTTTTTATCATTACATTATGGAAAATAATGAACTTTATCACAATATGCTAATTTCTTGAGAAGGACCTGTATATGCCGTTAGTCTGTTTCATTTCCATCCATCAAGTGTTCCATCTTGACGGATGTCTTAACCATTTTGAGAGCTGGAATTCATTCCATTTGCGCATAATCCCATTTACAATTACATGAATACTGACCAGTTACAATCACCTGCATGGTCATAAAAAGCCATGATGCCAACCCAATGTGTAATGACGCACAATGGATGATCTTGCGCTGTTAGAAAATGTGGCAAATGGAAGGATTCGGAGGGAACGCATTTTCAGACAGCAAGGAGACTTGCTGGCAAACGAGGACAAATTGCTTATGAGCCGGTTCCGATTTCCTCTGGGCATGCTGTTGGACCTCTGTGCTCTATTGGGCCCAGCGTTACTGGCGACTTGCACTTTCCAGAGGGAATTGGCTGACAGGTCTGGGATTTCTCAGCCAACCCTTAGCCGGATTATGCCAGACGTGTTAATAGGTGTAATTGGTTTGTCGCATGATTACATAAAGTTTCCTTACACTGCGGGTGAACAGGCGAACAAAAAAGCGCAATTCGTAGCTATGTCCGGTTTCCCAAATGTAATCGGTGCTACTGACTGCACTCATGTTGCCATAAGGGCACCAAATGAGAATGAAAATGCTTTCATTAATCGAATGCATTTTCATTCGATCAATGTCCAAATAATTTGTGATGCAGACATGTTGCTCACTAATGTAGTAGCTCAGTGGCCTGGTTCAACCCATGACTCATTCGTTGGTATTCGGCTGGTGCTGTGCGTGATGTCTGGCTTCTAGGTAAGTTTGATTAATAGACATATTGCACATTTTTACTGTACTTCAATGTCTTAATCTCTTCACTATCTTTCCAGGCGACAGTGGATATCCCCTCAAGCAGTGGCTGCTTACGCCTTTCCTCAACCCACAGAGTGCAGAGGAAAGGCACTACAACATGTGCCACAGCCAAGCTCGCGCTATAGTGGAGCGCACCATCGGGCTGTTTAAGGGCAGATGGCGCTGCCTCGACTGCACTGGAGGGAGGTTATTGTACACTCCTGAAAAGGTGTACCAAATTGTGGTTGCATGTGCTGTGCTACACAATGTGGCACAGCGTAAAAACGTGCCTGTACCCCCTGATGCCAATAGCTGTGTTGGACCTGACCCTGACCCCCATCCCCTGGCATTTGAGCCAAGCAAATGCACCAGCGTTTGGAAGTTATGCATCGCATAACTGGGTTATGTTGCATTTAAGTAATATTATGAGTTTCGGTGTTACCGACATAAGAATGTTACTTAAATGCAACATAATGCAGTTATGTGGGACCGGTTGACATAACACAGTTACGTTAGTCCAACATATCATTTTTTTGAGTGAAGAGGGGTCAGCTCTGGTGTCCCCTTTCCCCCACCCGTGGCAGACACACTTTGGCGATGAAGCGCTAGACGCTTCTTGGCATCGACTTTGATGTCTGACCACTTTTTTAAAATTTCGACCACGGTCCGAGTTTCTGAAGCTGGGGCATTCACAGCGTCTGCAACCTTTTGCCACTCCAATGCCTTTGTGGCATCAGTAATTGCCACACTGTGCCCTCCAAACAATATTTTCCTCCTCTTTTCCACCTCGCCAACAATTATTTCTACTTCACATTGAGAGAAGTTTCTTTTCTTGGTTTTCCTCTCTCTGTTCGCCATGGTTTCTCAATCAATTAATATTAATTTCGGGGCGTTTCACTGACTATTTATGGGCAATTATAGGCGTGACATGCAGCCGCAAAAGCTGCGCCAAATTTAGAGTTGATTGTGATTTATAAAGGGAAAACAGCGTAGGACGTGCGTGCGCATGGTTTTATAAATCTGAATATTTCTTTGCGTACGCACGTCCTATATTTCGTCCGTATGCCACTTCTGACGCAAATCCACCACAAAGTTTTATAAATGAGGCCCCTGGACTGTTCTAGGGCACCAGCAAAGACAAGGCAAAGTCTAAACCACACCTTGGTCTCAACTATAAGAAGAACTATGTTGCAGTCAAACAGAGCTCTCTGTTCACCCTGCGTGGTGTCTCAGTGAGACCATGTACACAAATATTGCATTTATTACCATTAAAGCGTATTATTCTTTGACCAGGCTCAAAGAGTCTTTATCCTCAAACCAATCAAACAAACACGTCATTGACAAATGGTGACTCCGACGTGATTGGCTGAAGGTATTTTGTATTGAATTCCAGTTGGCCACGTAGATTATTTTTCCAAAAATTCCCAGACGAGCGACACACGGAACTCTCTCACAATTCTTGGTCGACCACAACTAAAGGTAAGCAGATGCCTATTGTCATGTACTAAAGTCTACAAATTCATCATTCCAAAAATAATTATTGTGAGAAAGAACTGTTTGCTGTGAGTATAACCCAAATTGCATATAGGTTCATACCATTGATACCTAACAAGTAATAACTGCAATCTTGAAGCGCTTAATCAAGGTAGCCACAATAATACAATTGAGTAACTGGGAATTGTGATAATTCCATTTCAAGATATTTGAATTGTGCGCAGTCAAGTCAAGGTTGACAAAACACGTCTAACTGAAACTATGTTTGAGTTGTGCTCAGTAGCCACAACAAGAAAATTGAAAATTACACATAAAGTTGTGTGCAGGAAATTACATGTGTTTTGTTAAATGTTGTCTATATAACCGGTTGTTGATTTATGTATTGTGCATCATTATTTGCTTTAAAAATGGATCTGACTGCAAAGAAGTTAGAGTCTACTCGTGGTCAAAAGGGAAACAATGGAAAAAGAAGGGAGTGAAGCTGTATAAGGGGTGGGTAGACGAGGGACTAATAACAAGGAAAGGAGGTTTATCTCTAAAAGGGGAAATAACCAAAGTACATGAATTAATGAATCAAGGCGACTGGCGAAAGCCAAGTCTGATTGGGAATCAAAAGGGGAACCTAAGAGGGGCAAAATCAAAGAAACATATGACAAAGCTGTTATGAAAGACCACATAACTGTGGCAATACTAACTAAATGAAAAACCAAAAGGGATGATGGCGTCACCCCCACTGTATGCTCCAACTGGCCCCCAACCCTTGTCCACTATGGCCCCACAATTTTCTATGAGTAGCATGGTGGAGTTAACAGGCACGGTGGAATGTAGCGACAAACCAATAGTCTCTATGTACCGATCAGACTCTGTTTGTATGAATAGAAATTGTTTAATGATAGAAATGTTCCACTAACATATACAGATGGATCCACAAGGCAAAGGTACAATATCAATAGGGCTAGGTTACGGTCAGGAAGCAGTGTCAAGAAACCAGGGGATTCAGGCAATGGTACAATGGGCAGGGCTAGGCGTAGTCGGGAGGCAGAGGTCAAACCAGGTAGACACAGGCAGAAGTACAGAAATCGGGATCCAATAGGCGTAATCAGGTAACAGGTAGCAATGGTCAAGAAACAGGCAGGCAAATCTTGAGAGTGGAAACACAAACAATGGTCAAATACACAGGAATATTAGGAGTCAGGAATAAATGCTCAGTAGCTAAGTGAATGGCAACACCTCGCAAAGAGGATGTGAGTGTGGCTGGGCTATATACACTATGTGGTGTGCTGTGGCAGGTGTCAGTAATCAGGAGATTGTGATCTGGTATGTGTGCTGTGTTTGTGAGGGAAGGGAAACAATGGATTATCAGTGTCTGGTGTGGAGGCAACCTGACCTGAACTGGGACCCCTTACACTCTACTCCAGAACCCAAAGCTCAGACACATACCCAATCTAACCCGGGAGGAGACATTTCACGCTTATGAAGAAAAAGTAGTGGCCTTAGGGACCAGCTTGTCTAAGGCGTGCACCAACATGGAGAGCCGTTTACAGGATTATGGACAGAGAGGAGAACAAGGAACAAGGAACAAGGAAGAGATAGAAAGAGCAGAGAAAGTGTGACAGGGAGTGTGAGACATCAGGAATCAGACAAAAAGGGGGAGGGGAGTAATAAAGGCAGTGTAGCAAGTGGCGGAATGGGAGACTGGCAGGATACAATGAAACAGGAAACAGGCATTAGCCAAGCAAGAGGAGAGATTTAGGGACACACATCCAGGGGATTTTATGTTTTTCCCCCTACCTACTGCAGGAGGTGACGATTATGCAGGAGACGACTATGACAAATGGAGGCTGTCCAACAGCTCTGTAAAAGACGCAGAATTCAGAGGACAACTGACTGGCACTATTGGACCTATAGCTGACAGGACACAGAGCAAGACTGGAATGACCAAGACTAATACTAGTCCAACATTGCCCACTCAAGCCCCAGTCAGACAAGTGGCACCAGGCCAATCTATCTACAAGCCATGGGCTTACAGAGATCTAGTGAGTGTAGTGGAGGACCTGCCCCCACCAGAGGACTCTGGCCATAGATGTATTCAGTGCTTTGAATGACACACTGCTGGAGACACCTAGCCATGGTAGACATTGTGGTTGTCCTTAACAGGTGTATGGGAGTTAGAGAGACAGGAGAAATCATGACATCAGCAGGGGTGAGGGGAGTACTACCAAAGGCTACACCGTTCAACAATCATAAAAATGTAGTCTGGGCGGCTATCAGAAACAAATAACCCACTCACCCTAACCCAACGCTGATGAAACCCCTAAAACAAGAGGAGCATCGCAGCCTATGTAAACCGGGCCAGGGAGTTATGGAGGAGAGCTTGGAACAACAACCCCCGAGACAAAGACACAAAGTATATGTTCCTTGAGAGTTGTCTGAAGGGCCTACCAACCCCCATAAGACATAAATGTGACAAAGTAGTGTGCCTAACCGCAGAGAGCCTGCATAAGTTCATTGAACTAGTCACATACCACATTGAGAGACACAGAGAAGGGAAGAAGAAAGAGGAATATAAATCTAAAAAGCTGCAGGTAAAACTCTTGAAGAAACAGCTGCAGGATGACAAACCTAAGCCGGACAAGACCAGTAAGCAGACCCAGGCCCGCCAGAGCCCTCCTGACACGACCACCGTCCTTGCAGCTGCTCTGCAAGCACTAGTTGTGTCATCTCAGCAACCACCACCCCCACCGCAACAACGATACAACCAGGAAAGGGGAGGGTGGAATGGAGGAGGACGAGGAGGCTACCAAGTGAACAGAGGAGGCCAGAATCCCTCCGACCCAAACAAATGCTACAATTGCGGACAAACGGGGCACTGGAGACAAAACTGCACCATAATACCTCAGAACCCAACCTCCTGGCTGCAATGCCTGCCTACCTCTGGTCCTCAGGACCAGAAGATGTGGGCCTTGTGGACACCCCACCGGTCATAATTTCCCTCAAAACTGACCTATCCCCAGGAACTGTGGCCGTCCATAGACAACAGTACCCACTGAACCAAGAGAAAACACAGGGCAAAAAAGACATCCATGGGCCTCAGTAAAGCTTCTTTCCTCATTCCCACCACCTCTACATGGAACACAATGAATGAGAAGGGGATTTGTGACAAGCTCAAATGGACACAGCAAAGAAGGAACAAACGTAAGAAAAGGAAACGATTCTTTAGACCAGGCCGCCAAGGAGGCCAGAGGATACATACCAGGGCAAATGGTCATGGAGGCCCAGCAAAAGCAAAACTCTGGTCTCACCACCAAAGTTATACTCCAACTACAAGAAGCTGGGAAAGCCTCCAATTTAAGGAGCAACTTGCAGATTGGACACCTCAATATAGAATAATGTACAGTAATGAATAACAACTAGAGAAATAGATAATTGCCAAAAACGATTTTTTGAGATAAAATTGTAATGAACAATTACATCTGCATCTATAAATCACAGATCGGAAGTGACGTAACGCGAGGTAGTCGGGTGAAAATGAAAAGTGAAACTAAGCTGCTAAGATTACGGCTAATGTAATACTTTCTCTATATCTCGCGCTCTCTCACCACTGCTCTAACTACATCGACAAACGCAATGAGAGAGCAAAGCGCAGCTCGTATTTGCCTCTGCCTACGTCATATGACGCATATGAGCCAGGCTTATTATGGGCACATTTTCATAAAAATCCTTCTTTATGTTTTGTGTAACATAGAAATTTGTACATATGTGTTTTTAAAAGACAATTAACTATTAATTCAATTATCAATTCAACCTGCAAGTTGCTCTTTAACACACTGAACCCTATCAGAAAAGTAGTTATTGAACCAGGTGAGGCACTCATTTGAGAAACTTGAGTCTGCTGATTAGGGTGCTGTGCAATGTTGTCTTTGTCCAAGTGGTTCGAAAGCCAGATTGCATATCAGAGAGGCTGTGGTGAGACTCAAAATTGTGTATTATCTGTTTATTGACTAGACTTTCAAAGGGCCCTATTTTAACGATCTGAAATGCAAGTATCAAACGCGAAACGCAAGTGACATTATGGGAGGGTCCCGGGTGCTTTTGCTATTTTACCGGTGGGATAAATGACTCTTGCGCCTGAGGAAAATCTAAGATGGATAGGTTTGAAGTAGCTTCATTAGTCATAGGTGTGGTTTGGGGGTAACGTGCAATAAACCAATCAGAGCGTCATCTCACATTCCCTTTAAGAGCAGGAACGCTTGTTCCATGGCGGATTGCTATTATAACGGCGGATTGCTATTGATTTGTCTTTTCACAAAATGTAAATAAAGAAATGTCACAGGACATCCTTTCCAATGTTTTGGGCTCACTCTCACTGAATCACGAGGTTATGAATGCATGGTAATATTTTTCCAATGTAATCTAACATTAGAGCGAGATTACTTTGCTTGCCTCACTCTTCTGTAAAATAAGCTATAAGGCATTGTTTAAGTGGAAAGCAATGTCACATGCATGTCAACATCATGTCTCCTTAAGTCCTCTAATATTTCCTTATTGATGTCATCAACATATTCGATTAATGGACATGTTGTGTAAAACACAACAAGCCACAAATAATGTTGCGAGTAGTGTAAAGTGCCTCCTGTCCTATCCAAACTCCTGACGCGCATTTTCATTGTGCCTAATGTTTGTTCAATTAGGCTACACTGCATGTTTGTGTATGTTTTCAACTAAACAGCATTTCACACACTGGTGCTAGCATCAAATGGTGTCATCCTCAGCCATGTCTTTAACAGATAGCGTTGTCCCCTTCACAGCCACCCATCCAAAGTGGGGATTCCCATCAAATTGGCAGAGTTTGTTATAAATGAGTCATGGCTTGAGCCAGGGTTTTTCGCGAAGATATGGGGGATTTTACTATTAGCATCGCAAATTACTTGTATGTTGATTAAATGGGTTCCCTTGCAGTTGATGTATATCAGTGTCAATAATTTATTCTGAATAATTTGGGTGAATGTGTACACTAGATGTATGCCTAATTTTTCACCTCTTCAGACACCACAATGATTTCCCTTGTGTGGTAATATTTTCCTTCTAATTATGTATTGCAATAAAGGGAACTGCTGCATTTGTGTAGATGAGAAGAGCAATAAAGTGTATATGCACATTGTGCACACTACATTATAGCCAAGCATGTGCCCTTAAAATCGGAAAAACACGTCACTGACTTTAAACCAGGTTTTTCCTGGTCAGTGGCGGAATTGTTTTCGGCAACTGCAAGATAGCACCAAGGAACGTTTGTGTCGGAACACGCTTTTTCTTTTCACTGAACTGCCCGAGTTCATTCCCTAATTCACCGACCCACGTCTGTGGAGGGAAAAGTCCCATATGCGTCGGGTGCAAGATAGGAATAATACATGCAATGGTGTAAAAGGTTTATTGCGCTGGGTGTAAGATAGGACCCAAGGACTTTAGAGGCATGGCAGGATGGAGATCAATATGTAGCAGTTTGGGTCTGAAGTGTCACCCCCTTTGAATAGGGCGATTACTGCAGCAGCTTTCCAGTCTTTAGGTATCTCTGATGAAGCAAAGGCGAGGTTGGAAAGGCAATAATTGTAGCAGACATTTTTAAGAAGAAAAGTTCCAGATTATCAAGTACAGTTGAATTGTAGGGGTCAAGATTTTGCAGTTCTCTAAACATCTTCGGTCTGGATTTTGGCAAATGAGAACTGTGGGGGGCTAGGGCCAGCTGTTGAAGGTGCTGGGTCATTGGTCCGGGTGGGGGTGGCCAGATGGAACGCAAGGCCTGCTGCCATAGCATCATGCTTGTTAAACTTCTCCATTACAGTAGACTTGTTGGTGGTGAAAGTGTCTCCTAGCTTTAGAGCGATGGGCAGTTGGGCGGGGGTGTTCTTGTTCTCCATTGATTTAAATGTGTCCCAGAACTTTTTAGAGTTAGTACTGCAGGAAGCAAATTTATTTTTGAAAAAGCTAGCCTTAGCTTCCCTGACTGCCTGTGTGTACCTATTTCTGGTTTCCTTAAAGAGCTGCAGATTGTGAGGGTTGTTCGAGGCTAGTGCAGTCCGCCACATTGTATTTTTGTGCTTGCTGACGGTGGTCAGTTCCGGAGAAAACCAGGGACTGTTTCTGAACATTTTGAAAGGAGCATGCTTGTTCAGAATGACAATGAAATTGTCCGTAAAAAAGAACCATGCATCCTACACAAATGGTATGAGGTCAATATCCTTCCAGGGTGTCTGAGCCAGATCAATTAGGTAGGCCTGTTTGTTGAAATGCTTTAAGAAGCATTTGATGGTGATGAGCGGTGGCCTTTTGACTGCAGACCCATTACGGACACAGGCAATGAAGCCAGGGACGTACTGGGACAAAAATTCAGCACGGTTCAACATTAACAATGGCCCGATGGCCCGGGGCCAGTAAGAAATAACGTCGGGCCAGTAAACAAAGATAGTCACTTGCCCGTTCGGGCCAGTGCTCAATTTTGCCATTTAAATTAATAGTCTTGTATTAAAACGTTTGTCCGTAATATTTGTCCATCCCCTGCTTTATTTTCACTTATCTCAAGTTAAAATCTATGTCTGTCATATGCGGTTCTTTCTCCCTCCTCGGTCTGGCAATACCGGGGTCGTCTTTTTGACCAATAATATTTGAATGCTTGTCTGTTTTAACCAATCAAAATGTTGTATGCTGTAATGAATACTCCAAGGAATGAAAAAACACTGTTTATTATCAACAGGTATATATAGGTCCAAAAAACAGAGGCACTGAGGATAATCCAAGACAGAAGAATTATTAAACAAAGCAGGGGTCAGGCCAGAATATCAATATCAGAGTTATACAAAGGTACAAAGGGTAATCCAAGTCAGAATAATCAACAAACAAAGCAAAGGTCAGACCGGAACAACAATACAAGACTAGAATGCTTAGAATGGAGAAAATCAAATACTCACAATACCTCGGCAAAGAGGCAATGGAGTGTGTGTGTCTTATATACAGATGAAGTGAGAGCAGGTGTACTGAATTTGGATGATTGAGTCCGGGTATTGGGAAATGTAGTTCTGATCAGTCCAGGAAGGGGAAGATGTAGTTCTCTGTGAAAGCAAACAGGAAATGTTACAAAGTCCGGGTATGGAAAATGTAGTTCTGATCAGTGTTGAATAGGGAAGTGGCAGTTTCCAGGGAAGGGGAACTGGAAACGTTACAGAACCCCCCCCCCAAGGCGCAGCTCCTGAGGCGCCAAACGGCGGACATGCCACAGGACACCAGGCGGCAGAAGACCCAGGCAGGAGACCGCAGCGGCAGAAACCAGGCAGGCGGAGGCACACCAGGGCAAAGCAGACGAGCAGACCAAGCCGGACGATGGAGCCATGGCGGGCCGGAGGGTGGAGGACCATAAGGCGGAGGCACACCAGGGCGAAGCAGACGAGCAGACCAAGCCGGACTATGGAGCCATGGCGGACCGGAGGGCGGAGGCAGCAGTAGCGGACCGGAGAGACGATGAATCAACGGAGGTCCGGAGGATGGGGGCAGCAGCGACGGGCCGGAAGGACAAAGCAGCAACGGCGGGCCGGAGGGCGGAGGCAGCAGCAGCGGACCAGAGGGACGAAGAAACAATGGCGGTCCGGAGGACGGAGGCAGCAGCGACGGACCGGATGGCTGAGTCCGGGCAGGCGAAGGTCCGGCCGAGCAAGGGAGAAGCGGAAGCCGAGGCGAAGGCGGACCAGGCACCGGAACCACAGCAGACACAGGAATCTGCAAAAACACAGCACAGACAGACACAGACACGGGGACAGGGGCAGACACTGGCACGGGGACAGGGGCAGACACTGGCACTGGGACAGGGGCAGACACTGGCACTGGGACAGGGGCAGACACTGGCACTGGGACAGGGGCAGACACTGGCACTGGGACAGGGGCAGACACTGGCACTGGGACAGGGGCAGACACTGGCACTGGGACAGGGGCAGACACTGGC
>JACXGM010035127.1:0-11421 GCA_016801145.1 Umbra pygmaea | reverse complement strand
TGCTGCTATATAGTGTGGGTAGAATGCATATAGAGTAGCAGCCCATGTTTTATTTTCCCCTTTTTGGTACTTTACTTGTCAGAAGCGATTTTGGCTATGTATTAGTCTCTCACCTTTGACATTTAGCCTTTTATCCTGTCGCTTAGTTCATTATTGCCAGTTGGAGAAATGTCAATAAGCTATGAGGAGTTAATGTATTAGCAGATTTATGTTTCAGAAGTAAATTCAGTTAAATCCACCAGCATAAGATGTTTTATTCCTGTGGCAAGTTTTCAGTAAGTTAATACAGAATACACACTCTCAAGTGCACACAGACACACACACAAACACACACAGAAAAGCGGCCTTTGATCCTGGACTTTGCTTACTGGTCAGTCACAAATTAGTGTTTCTAAGTGCATTACAAAGCCAGACATGTTCTAATGGCATTACTTGGATGGAAGTTGGCAACAAGTGGTTACTTTATTTCCATGGTCTTGACAGTATTATAAAAGTATTCTTAAGCTATTGAGTTTTTATGTACTGTATACTAGTGCAATCATCATTACAAGTTAATATTAAACCAACTCTGAACACCAAATCATCCATTTAAGGAAGAAGTGTCTGACCATGCTGTTATATGTTAGCCTTGGTATGTTGGCAATAATACAATGTACCACAAACCCAAAAGATGCCTTATTGCTATTATAAACTGATTACCAGCAAAGAGTTAGTTATGTGGTAACATACCCATGGTATTCAGTCCTTTATAAACTGGCTGGTTTGAAACCTAAACGCTCATTAACTGATAGACTTGGCTATATGAGACTCTAATACATGGGTATGACATCACATACATTAATGCTGCTCTGCTTAAGTTGGTAAACGGTTTATAAGATCGATATTGTGGGTTTGTGTTATATAGCCAATAAGCCACAGTTAACAGTGGTTCTTAGGCAAGACACACCACAGAATATATTGGTCATATACCACATCATATTATATATACCATGGCTATCAGCCAAGTTGCATTCCAGATTCAATGGCTGTTATTGACACCTGTAGCATTTGAGAGCGACCAGGCATCTGACTGGCCATGAAGTCCCGGGTTCAAATCCCAGACCCTCTGTCATTTTGTCTACTAGAAAGACAGTCAACTTGCCTGGTTCAAATCCCAGATCCTCTGTCATTTTTTCTACTAGCAAGACAGTCGACTTGCCTGGTTAAATTACGTTAACAAGAAAAAAATCTATACTCCACAAATATCCACGTACCAATGAGACAGAATTATGAAAATGTTAACTTCATAAACTTAGTCCAAAATAAATATTAACCATAATTTCTTTGAGCGGTATTCTTTCCAGAGCCAAGATTACTTAATTATCTTCCTTGAGGCCAGTTTGTTTTTATAGGGTTGGTCTCATTGGAGTTAATGAACTAATCAATGATGACTCTTCTCTGAGAGCTTTACTCACTCTAGTAAAACAAATCCAAAAGATAAAATCACCAAACACAATGAAAGGACTTCGCCCTCTGCTAGCTGGCAAACAGGCAATGTGTGTGTGTAAGTGTCTGTGAATTTGGGCTTTGTCTGATTTAACTGACCAACTGAGGACCTGAATTCCTCACAAGGTAAGTAAAACCTGATCAAAGTGTCTTTATGGGGACCTACCAGGAGTGAGTTGCAGTAATCCAGACGTGAGATGACAAGATGACTACATGGGCTGCTTCCTGGATATGGTACGGTCATGCTCGGCCGATGTTATAGTGCATGAACCTGCAGGAACTAGTCACATACTTGATGTTTGCAGAGAACAAGAGGGTTCCATCCAAGGTCACAGCACACTCCTTCCCACGGACCTCCCACGGAAAAAGAGTAGCTCAGTCTTGTCAGGGTTGAGCTTGAGGTGGTGTGCTGACATCCATGCAGAGATGCGTGTTTTCACTTGGGTGCCTGAAGGGGGGAAGGAGAGAGAGTTGAGTGTCATCAGCATAGCAGTGATAGGAGAGTCCATGAGAGGTTATGATAGAAGGATTTGGCATAGAGAGAGAAGAGGGCCTAGAACAGAGCCTTGGGGAACACCAGTGGAGAGTGTCCATGCAGCAAACAAAGATCCTCTTCATGTCACCTGGTAAGAGCGGCCTACCAGGCAGGATGCAAACCAGGAGTGTGCAGAACCAGAAATGCCGAGATTAGAGAGGGTGGAAACTAGAATGTGATGGTTCACAGTGTCGGAGGCTGCAGATAGATCTAGAAGAATGAGAACAGTGAAGAGCTTCTGTTACATGGAGTAGAGCAGTCTCAGTCAAGTGGCTTGTCTTGAAGCCTGACTGCTTGGGGTTGAGGAGATCATTCTGAGAGAGATAACCGGAGCATTGTTTGGAGACTGCACGCTTAAGTGTCTTGGACAGAAAAGACAGGAGGGATACCGACCTGTAGTTTTTAATATCGGAGGGATCTAGTGTTACAATTAGGTTTAGGGTTCGAATTCAGGTCACTTTAATGTTCAGGCATTATGGGTTAGGTTATTGAGGTTAAGGTTAGGGTAAGGTTAGGGAATGTTTTTTAACCTTTATTTGACCAGGTTAGTTGACTAAGAACAATTTCTTATTTACAGAAACAACTTGGGAGCAATTAGGGTGAAATTTCTTGCTCAAGGACACACCAACATGTGGCTCAGTCAGGAATTGAACTGGCAACCTTCTGACTACAAGTCTGACACCATAACCATTGAGCCATCTGCGCCCCTAAAAACCACATCATGGGTTAGGCTAAGGTTAGGGTTAGTGGATGATTTCTGGATGTTTTTGTTTTCATGTTCCCATAAGGATAGCTACACCTGAAATGTGTATGTGTGCGTGTGTGTGTGCGCGCGTGCGTGCGTGCATGTGTGACATAAAAAAAATCTGTCCACACCCACTGGAAGCATGATGTGGTTTCATTGGTCACATGAACACAGAGGAACAGAGATCAGAGTTCAACCTCTAAAGACAGAGCCTCTTCTCTAATTATTCTGAGGTTGACCACAACATCATCTGCTCAGCGCTGGTCATACTGAAGTTGACAGAGCTTCTGATTCTACCAAAGCGCCTGTCCAAACCCAGAGACAGAAGGAGAGAGTCCTAGTTACTGTCATACTGTATTCTCCCTTTAAGTGCCATCTCTTTCTTAGTGTCATTTAGTTGTACCATCAGTCATTATTATTGTTAAACCAACAGACAATTATTCATGTTGCCTTGGCTTGCTGTACAAAGCAGGCATAGAGCTGCCGTTCGACTAAAAGAGCAAAATGTGTGACGTTGAGCGTGGTACAAGTCTCCGGTTTAGGGTATTTAGTGGCTGTTGGCTCCTGGTTGTGTTCAGCTCTTTGAGGGGAAACAGCTTTTGATGACAACTTTCAAACAGGAAAGGTGTGGCGTGTTTTGGTGTAGCAAGAGGTAGGGAGGGTGGGTGAGGGGAGGAGGAGGAATGGAGGGAGGTAGAGGGGGAGGGAGGGAGTATGGGAGACGTTTAGTTCTGAATACATCTCATCTTTAACAACACTGGGCTCCAGCTAAATATTGGATAATATTTTGGCCTTCACTGTTTCCTCTGCTCTTTCTTCACTGTTTCCTTTGCTCTTTCTTTACTGTTTCTTTTACTGTTTCTTCACTGTTTCTTTTACTGTTTCTTCACTGTTTCTTTTAATGTTTTATCACTGTTTCCTTTGCAGTTTTTTCACTGTTTCCTTTACTGCTTCTTTACTGTTTCCTTTACTGTTTCTTCACTCTTTCCTTTGCTGTTTCTTTACGGTTTCCTTTACTGTTATTGCACTGTTTCCTTTTCAGTTTCTTCATTGTTTCCTTTGCAATTTCTTCACTGTTTCCTTTACTGTTTCTTTACTGTTTACTTCTTCTTTATTCTTTTTTTTTCATTCACACATTCGGATTTCTTACTCAATAAAATAAATAAATTGTAACAATAGTTAAATGGTGGGAAAAACATATGTTCAATCTATGGTGTGTGTCGATATAAGTAACTATCTACAATATGTAAGCTTTTTCTGTTAGTGTGTTTCCCACCCAGAAAGCCTGGCTCTCTTGAGCTTCTCTCTGCTTAGTAGAAGCTGACGCATGTCTTTCCTGTAGCCTTGCCAGGAAAACTAAGATAAGTTTTGAAGTAGGAGAGGAAGTGCTGGTTGAATAGGAAGCAGAAAGCCCTGCTGTACCAAGAACTAAGTAAAGGTCCAAAACCATGCTGCAACAAAATGCTCTGACATATAGGGCCCTATCTTACACCCAGCACAATTGACTTTTTACACCAATGCATGTAGCATTCCTATCTTGCACCAGACACATATGGGACTTTTCCCTCCACAGCGTTGGTAAATTAAGGAATGAGTTTTGCAGTTGCCGAAAACAATTCCGCAACTAACCCGGAAAAACCTGGTTAAAAATCAGTGGCATGTTATTCAGATGCTATTTTAAGGGCGCATGCACGCATACACTTTGCTCCTCTTATCTACACATACTCATCTATTGCAACTCGTACATAAAAATATTACAACAAGAGGGAAATCATTGTGGTGTCCGAAGATGTGAAAAAATACTGTAGACATACATATAGTGTACACATTTTCCAAAATTATTCAGAATGAAATATTCACACTGATACATCAACCGCAAGGGAACCAATTCAATCAACATACAAGTCATTTGCGATGCTAATAATAAAATCACCCATGTCTTTGCAAATTACCATGGCTCAAGCCTTGACTCTGAGGGGAATCCCTCTTTGGATGGGTGGCTGTGAAGGGAACAACGCTATCCGTTAAAGACATGGCCGAGGATGATGACACCATTTATGATGCCAGCAACAGTGTGAAATGCTGTTTAGGTGAAAACACACAAACAAGCAGTGTAGCCTAATTGAACAAACATTTGGCACACTGGAAATGCGTGTCAGGTGTTTGGATAGGACAGGAGGCATTTTATACTACTCAAGTCGCAGCATTCTTTGTGGCTTGTTGTTTTTTACACAACATGTTCATGAATCATGGATGTTTTGATGACTTAAATGAGGGCTTAAGGAGATTTAACCCAAATGCCCCAGAAGCAGCTATGCGGGAGAGTTTATTTGACTGAAGAGTGAGGTAAGCAAAGTAATCTCAGTCTAATGTTAGACTACATTGCAAAAATATTACCATGCATTCATAACCTTGTGATTCAGTGAGAGTGAGCCCAAAACATAGGAAAGTAGGCTATGTCTTGTGACATTTCTTTATTTACATTTTGTAAAAAGAAAAATCAATAGCAATCCGCCATTATAATAGCAATCCTCCATGGAACAAGCGCGCCTGCTCTTAAAGGTAATGTGAGATGACGCTCTGATTGGTTAATTGCAAGTTACGCCCAAACCACATCTATGACTAATGTACCTACTTCAGACCTACCCATTGTAGATTTGCGTCATGGGCAAGAGTCATTTATCCCGCCGGCAAAATAGCAACAGCGCCCGGGACCCACCCACAATGTCACTTGCGTTTCTCGTTTGATACTTGCATTTCAGATTGTTAAAATAGGGCCCATAATATGTAAATGTACTTCTGTATTTTCACTTGCAATGAGAAAGTATCAATCCCACAAAGCTTGCTGATAAAGCCTGTGGTATACTAGAGGTTGCCGACCTGGTGCGCACCATCGTGACATCAAAGCGGAAACAGTAAGCATGGACGTGTTCAAGGACACAGTAAACGATTCATAATAACACAGTTAATGGTACATAATAAAAAAGTAAATGGTTCATGAAAACACAGTCCCTTTTTCCATGGTTTGCATAGCACAGTCTGTTTTAAAAGGCTAGGGTTGGGGTTATCATTAAAATTAGAAATTAGGTCAGTGGTTTAGATTCATCAGCGTTTTAGTTTCAGGTTATATGTTTGTACAATATACAGTATGTGTGTAAGTGTGTGTGAAGTGTGTTTGTGTGTAGGCGTTCACATTGCAATCCTGTGGTGGTTAACTGAATACGGTAGAAATTAATGATTTTCTTACACACACACACAGACACACATATACAGTGCCTTGCGAAAGTATTCGGCCCCCTTGAACTTTTCAAACTTTTGCCACATTTCAGGCTTCAAACATAAAGATATGAAACTGTAATTTTTTGTAAAGAAGCAACAACACGTGGGACACAATCATGAAGTGGAACTAAATTTATTGGATATTTCAAACTTTTTTAACAAATAAAAAACTGAAAAATTGGGCATGCAAAATTATTCAGCCCCCTTAAGTTAATACTTTGTAGCGCCACCTTTTGCTGCGATTACAGCTGTAAGTAGTTTGGAGTATGTCTCTATCAGTTTTGCACATCGAGAGACTGAAATTTTTGCCCATTCCTCCTTGCAAAACAGCTCGAGCTCAGTGAGGTTGGATGGAGAGCATTTGTAAACAGCAGTTTTCAGTTCTTTCCACAGATTCTCGAGACGTGGATATGTTTATTTGTGGATCATTGTCTTGTTGGAAGACAAATCTCCGTCCCAGTCTCAGGTCTTTTGCAGACTCCATCAGGTTTTCTTCCAGAATGGTCCTGTATTTGGCTCCATCCATCTTCCCATCAATTTTAGCCATCTTCCCTGTCCCTGCTGAAGAAAAGCAGGCCCAAACCATGATGCTGCCACCACCATGTTTGACAGTGTGGATGGTGTGTTCAGGTTGATGAGCTGTGTTGCTTTTACGCCAAACATAACGTTTTGCATTGGTACCAAAAAGTTCGATTTTGGTTTCATCTGACCAGTGCACCTTCTTCCACATGTTTGGTGTGTCTCCCAGGTGTCTTGTGGCAAACTTTAAACAACACTTTTTATGGATTTCTTTCAGAAATGGCTTTCTTCTTGCCACTCTTCCATAAAGGCCAGATTTGTATAAAGACGACTGATTGTTGTCCTATGGACTCGCCCACTTCAGCTGTAGATCTCTGCAGTTCATCCAGAGTGATCATGGGCCTCTTGGCTGCATCTCTGATCAGTCTTCTTCTTGTATGAGCTGAAAGTTTAGAGGGACGGCCGGGTCTTGGTAGATTTGCAGTGGTCTGATACTCCTTCCATTTCAATATTATCACTTGCAAATCCGGCTTTAAACTTCTCCACAACAGTATCTCGGACCTGCCTGGTGTGTTCCCTGTTCTTCATGATGCTCTCTGTGCTTTCAATGGACCTCTGAGACTATCACAGAGCAGGTGCATTTATACAGAGACTTGATTACACACAGGTGGATTCTATTCACCATCATTAGTCATTTAGGTCAACATTGGATCATTCAGAGATCCTCACTGAACTTCTGGAGAGAGTTTGCTCCACTGAAATTAAAGGGGCTGAATAATTTTGCTCGCTCAATTTCGTTCCACTTCATGATTGTTTTCCACTTGTTGTTGCTTCTTCACAAAAAATGACAGTTTTATATCTTTATGTTTGAAGCCTGAAATGTGGCAAAAGGTTGAAATGTTCATGGGGGGCGAATACTTTCACAAGGCACTGTACACACAAACACACACACAGACACACATAGACACACACACACACAGACACACACACACACACACACACACAGACACACACACACACACAGACACACACACAGACACACATAGACACACACACAGAAACACAGACACACACACACACAGACACACATTGGTTTTTCTAACTTTGTGGAGCCCTGATCTTGAGTCACTAATCTTGACCTAAAAATACATTTTCCCTATTTCCTAGCCCTAAACCTAACCCTAACCTTTACCCTAAACATACCCTTACCCTAGCCCTAACCCTAACCTTAATCTCAGTAACCTAACATTAGTGCCTAAACTTAACTTTGGAATAATGCCTAACTCTTATCCTAATTGGTAATGCGTAAACCTAATAGTAACCCCAAATCTAACACTATGCTCAATAGTAAGTTTTTCTTTAAACCTAAACCCTGAGCCATAAATCACAATTCCCCTCATGGGGCCATCCCCACAAGGTACAGTTTGTCCCCACAAAGTATAATTTTACAATTTTTTGTCAGGTTTATGTATGGTTGTGGAGCCATCGTTGAAATTTCAGGGCCCCACAACTATACATACACACAGACATACACACGCACACCCACGCACACCTACACATACACAAAAACACACGCACACCCAGACACACCCACGCATACACACAAACACAGACACACACACACATCTCCAGGTTTAAAATCTCCTGGTTTAACATCTCTCCAGCACTATCGCTGGCAGAAGCTTTAATGAGAGTGGTTTGTATCTTTTGAAGAGCGCCACAAATGATCCTTCCTTCCTCTGTACATTCCCTGTTGTTCTCCTCTAATGACAGAGCACCAGGTCTAACCACAGAGAGCCTTGCACCGGCTGCCAGAAGGGTGTGGTGAGCTGGGATTAATTTAGCCCCTCCTCTTGAGAATGAACATCTTTCGATCTGCTGCTCAACAACGGGCTACAAGCACAGACCACCCCACATGATCACAGTAGAACTCTGGCTTATAGGGGATCTACTAACGGGCTCTACCTCAGGGATCTACTAACGGGCTCTACCTCAGGGATCTACTAACGGGCTCTACCTCAGGGATCTAACGAACGGGTCACTTGAAGGCGTCTACTTGGGGTGTCTACTAAAGGGGGTCTAATCAGTTTGTCCTCCAATTCTGGAAAGAATACAGCTTTTAACCATGTTTCCCAATGTAATGACAAGAACTGTATGACCATCTTTCATGTGTGTGCGTGTGTTGTGTGTGTTTTGTGTGTTGTACAGTATGTGTGTATCTGTGTGTGTTGTATGTGTTTTATGTGTTGTACAGTAAGTGTATATCGGTGTGTGTTGTGTGTGTGTGTCCTCTTCTTCCAGCCTTCCTGTCAGTGACATTCCAACATGAATTCCAAACAGCCCCCTTAATGAAGTGCTGTTTAAAGACAAAAAGTTGTCCTAAATAGGGGCCTATTTTCCGCATAGTGACTCTGTAACATTTAGTCTGCCATTTGGGATTTACCTGAGCCAGGAGGCTGTGCAATTTTCACTTCTGAGGGAGAAGATCCTAACACATTAGTAACGCATGACACCAACCAGACCAGGAGACTGAATGATACATACCAAACCAGGAGACTGAATGATACATACTGGACCAGGAGACTGGATGATACATACCGGAACAGGAAACTGAATGATATATACCGGACCAGGAAATTGAATGATACATACCGGACCAGGAAACTGAATGATACTGACCGGACCAGGAAACTGAATGATACTGACCGGACCAGGAGACTGAATGATACTGACCGGACCAGGAGACTGAATGATACATACCGGACCAGGAGACTGAATGATACATACCGGACCAGGAGACTGAATGATACATACCGGACCAGGAGACTGAATGATACATACCGGACCAGGAGACTGAATGATACATACCGGACCAGGAGAATGAATAATACATACCGGACCAGGAGACTGAATAATACATACCAGACCAGGAGAATGAATGATACCGACCAGACCAGGAGACTGCGTGATACTGACCAGATCATGAGACTGCTTGGTTCTGACTGGCCCAGGAGACTGAGAGATACCAACCAGACCAGGAGACTGAGAGATACCAACCAGACCAGGAGACTGAATGATACCGACCGGACCAGGAGACTGAGAGATACCGACCAGACCCGGAGGTTGGGTGATACTGTAATGTACAGGTCCAGACAGTTGTTATAAAACCACAATATTTTATATTGTAAAACAACTAGCAATGTCTTGTATAAACAGGCAGACAGGGAGTAATGATTCATGGCGGTCAGTAACACAGGCTGAGATCGGATACACAGTTCGGGCAGTCACACTGGCAGAGGTCTGGCAAACTACATGGGCAGTCGAACAGGCAGGGGTCATACACTTCACGAGCAGTCGAACAGGCAGGGGTCATACACAGGAGATCCTCAACTGGGAGCAGGCAGGCTTAATCTTTAACCACGGAACAGGCAGGGGTCCAAACACAGAAGAGTTGTATCCAAGCAACGGTACAAAAGGTAAATCCAGGAATCGTTCTCAAAAAACAGGAAAATACAGGTCAGGCCGATATAACAGTGGAATAATAGGAAACGCTCAGTATGTTGCACTTTACAAACAATACCTCACGAATTGTGAGTAGGACTGAGGTGCTTTTATAATGATTAGAATGGGTGCAGGTGTTCAGTATTCCGGTGATTGCGACTGGGCTGTTGGGATGTGTTCATGTGAAACGGGATCCTGTGCATTACCAGCCTGTGATGATGTGCCAGTAGCCATCGTGGAACTTGGCGACGTTACAGATACCACCAGCACTGGACCATGAGACTGCATGATACTGACCGGACCAGGAGACTGAGAGATACCAACCAGACCAGGAGGTTGGGTGATACAGATCGGATCTGGAGGCTAAAATCTAATATGAAAAACGTAACAAATATTTTTAATAATATGACAAAAAATGTATTACATTTTTAAACATACATTTAACAAAGATATTACTATTTTTTCATTGACATATATGTCAAACACCTACTTATCATCACATATAAAGTGGTATCACCCAACCCAACCTCCTGGGTGATATTTCAAAAATAAGCATTTATTCTTGTTTAAATTTAAATTAGTTGACTATAAGCTAATTGTTAACTGACATAAGGCAAGAAAAAAGTATTAGTCTGTCTATATTTATTTAAATACTCTCATATGTACATCGACAGACACATACTTCATACACACTGTATATTTTAGGTAAATACAGATATGGATGTCAAATGTGAAAATATATATCACATCATAAATACGGCCAATTATTTTTGTACAGATATGTGATGATGTTTCCACCATATATGCCGATATAAGACATAAATGATATACATACAGTATACAGTATGGCCATATATTAGATTTCCATATGGGACAGACCAGATTAGTCGCCTTCACATTTCCTTTGCCTCCTTCTTTCGCTTTTCTCAAGATAATGAATCTCCCTGCTGACAGTGAGGTCCCTGCCAACATTTGGTTAGCCGTTCTCTCTCTAATACGTCCAGACCTGGTTGGCTTTGTGTGCTTTCCCTCTCTCTCTCTCTCTCTCCCTCTCTCCCTCTTCCTATCTCTCCATCTCCATCTCTCTCTCTTCCTCTCTCTCTCTTGCCCTTTCTCTCTCCCTCTCTCTCTCCCTCTTCCTCTCTCTCTTGACCTCTCTCTCCATCTCTCTCTTCCTCTCTCTCTCCCTCTCCCTCTTTCTCTCTCTCTCTCTCTCCCTCTCTCTCTCCCTCCCTCTTCCTCTCAATTCAATTATTTTCCTCTCAACTCTTTCTCTCTTCCTCTCTCTCTCCCTCTCTCCCTCTTTCTCTCTTCCTCTCTCTCTCTCTCTCTCTCTCTCTCTCTCTCTCTCTCTCTC
>JACXGM010035126.1:0-11864 GCA_016801145.1 Umbra pygmaea | reverse complement strand
CCTCATCCCCTAGCACTAACCATCACTCTAACTGTAGTTTTTACACTTCCTACGATAAAAAACAACCCTAAATTTACTTCAACCCTCATCATCTAGCTCTAACTGTAGTTTTTACCCTTCCTATGATAAAAACCAACCCTAAATTTACTTCAACCCTCATCCCCTAGCACTAACCATCACTCTAACTGTAGTTTTTACCCTTCCTATGATAAAAACCAACCCTAAATTTACTTCAACCCTCATCCCCTAGCACTAACCATTACTCGAACTGTAGTTTTTACCCTTCCTATGATAAAAACCAACCCTAAATTTACTTCAACCCTCATCCCCTAGCACTAACCATCACTAACTGTAGTTTTTACCCCTAACCACCAGGCCTAGAAGGAGTTTACCGGAGTCCCATGTCCCCACAAGGTCAAAGGTTCCTTTGTTTAGTATTCTTAATAGGAGACAAAGATTGTGACGGAAAAGCAGACTCACCTCAACAAAGTAGTCTCCTACTATCTTAGCTGTCATTAAGACAAGCATGATGGGAAGTCCGTACGTCACGTTTCCTGTAGCTTCCACCATGATGACCGTTAAACTAAGGGTCATCCTCACTATGCCCCCTAGTGGACCGGAGACACCAGTTATACAAATATACAGCAATACTAATATATACAGTATGGCAACACTCAGATATACTGCCCTACCGTCGTTATGAAAGCCCTACCATTGTTATGACAGCCCTACCGTTGTTATGACAGCCCGACAGCCCTACCGTTGTTATGACAGCCCTACCGTTGTTATGACAGCACTACCGTTGTTATGATAGCCCTAACGTTGATAAGACAGCCCTACAGTTGATAAGACAGCCCTACAGTTGATAAGACAGCCCTACAGTTGATAAGACAGCCCTACAGTTGATAAGACAGCCCTACAGTTGATAAGACAGCCCTACAGTTGATAAGATAGCCCTACTAAGACAGCCCTAAACACCAGGACACGGCACTTGGCCAAACACCATCCACCTCCATGATGCCTCCATGTTGTTAGGTGCCACTTACCAAGCTGGGCTGCAGCTCCAATCAGTGCATACTTCCCTGGATCTGCCCAAATCTACCACACACAAAGAACAAGTTACAGCAATTCTGTGCCAGTTTGTTATGGGAAGTAGGGATGGGCACAGGTATTAAAATATTATTTTTATTTTATATTTATATATTATATATTATTACCACTGCTTGCAAAGACCAAGGGAACAACGTAAAATGTGTATGCCCTCTGCGACTCTCCAATTTGGATGGGTTGGTCTAAATTCCCATTTCAGCACTGCCTCCAGTGCACTTGTGCTGTTGCAGCATATGTTCAAATACAGCCTGCTATTCTCTCTGCAAGACAGTTTTTTTTGCTCACTGTCTCTATCAATAAAGCAAATTAATTTCCACTTTGCTATATGTTTACACAAATAACACACCATCTGTAACAATGTTTTTGGGATATTATAGTTGGGGCACCACTGGTGTGTTTTGTATTGGGGCCCATTGGAGAACCGTGGTGTGTTCTGTATTGGGGTCTATTTGAGAACCCTGGTGTGTTCTGTAATGGGGCTCATTGGAAAACCCTGGTGTGTTCTGTATTGGGGCCCATTGGAGAACCCTGGTGTATTCTGTATTGGGGCCCATTGGAGAACCCTGGTGTGTTCTGTATTTGGGCCCATTGGAGAACCCTGGTGTGTTCTTTATTGGGGTCTATTTGAGAACCCTGGTGTGTTCTGTAATGGGGCTCATTGGAGAACAATGGTGTGTTCTGTATTGGGGCACATTGGAGAACCCTGGTGTGTTATGTATTGGGGCCCATTGGAGAACCCTGGCGTGTTCTGTATTGGGGTCTATTGAAGAACCCTGGCGTGTTCTGTATTGGGGTTTATTGGAAAACCCTGGTGTGTTCTGTATTGGGGCCCGTTGAGAACCCTGGGGTGTTCTGTATTGGGGCCCATTGGAGAACCCTGGTGTGTTCTGTATTGGGGCCCATTGGAGAACCCTGGTGTGTTCTGTATTGGGGCCCATTGGAGAACCCTGGTGTGTTCTGTATTGGGGCCCATTGGAGAACCCTGGTGTGT
Source organism: Umbra pygmaea (assembly GCA_016801145.1). Lineage (NCBI taxonomy): Eukaryota > Metazoa > Chordata > Actinopteri > Esociformes > Umbridae > Umbra > Umbra pygmaea. The sequence continues at coordinate 9,763 of JACXGM010035126.1, read as the reverse complement.
TATGTATTGGGGCCCATTGGAGAACCCTGGTGTGTTATGTATTGGGGCCATTGGAGAGCCCTGGTGTGTTCTGTCTTGGGGTCTGTTGGAGAACCCTGGTGTGTTCTGTATTAGTGCCTGTTGAAAACCCTGGTGTGTTCTGTATTGGGGTCTATTGGAGAACCCTGGTGTGTTCTGTATTGGGGTTTATTGGAGAACCCTAATGTGTTCTGTCTAATGGAAAACCCTGACAGACAGACTCACAGATCCACTGGACGTGATGGTTGCTAACAGGATCCCAAACAGCCGACCCCAGGCAGCTCCTATCAGCAGTGATGGGATGAAGACACCAGCAGAGACAGCTAGGCCATAGGTCCAACATGCCAGGAAGAAATACGTCACCGTGAAAACCCCCAGGGTCTCCCAGTTATAGGAACCTGGGGAGAGAACGTGTTATTACAGACTGTGTACCATGGCTAAAAATGAAACAAATACAAATTATTTTTCGTCAATATATAATTGTCTATAATTTTAAATCAATTTTACATTGTCTCCTTTTCTGATTCCCCCAGTTTATCTCCCCTGCCAATTTGTCATCTCCAAATTCACTTTAAGACCCGTCACTGTAGCAACCCCTAGCAGGTCAGATATGTCAAAGATGGATTACATGCTTCCTCCAAGCACGTGTAACCAAACCAAAGACGGAAGTCTGGAGTTTAGACCGCTACACCAACACCGGGACAAGCTGTCTGACTCTTGTTGTACTGCTCATCCAACACGGAAGCCTTTAGTCAGATCATGCACGTGATGATTACAGACACCAAATACACGTCCGTGATTGAAATGTTCTGACTAATAGAGAACCAATAGTCAGGCTCGACCATTGACCATTATGACATAGCTTGTCCTGCAAGGCGGCGTCTTAGCTTACTACGCCACATGACAAGATAATTGTATCATTAAATTTACCCATTTACCCCAGGCTGTACCAATCTGCCCCTAGCAGAGCCCCCTAGAACAGTCAGGACGCAGCGAGCAGTGTGTGAACCCAGGACACCATGGTGATGTGGCAGTGACTTAGACCACATGGAGGCGCCATAATCACATCTCCTTTTCAAAACAAATGTTTAAGGAAATCTATTGGATGGTGAAGCAGTCTCAGATATTACCACTGGGGGGCATTATCCCAAAGCAGAGACGATGTCAGGGAGCTTTTCCATTGCAGACACAGATATTGGCACATCCCCCCCCCCCCCTACCTGCTGGGTTATGGAACAGATTGCGAACACTCCTCTCAGGTGTATTGAAGAAAGCTGATGCCATCGAGTTATATTCTCCATCTGCACAGAATAACTAGAGAAACAGATCCAGTAAGTTATTCTTGTTTTAATTTTTTATCAATTTTTCCCCTTCCCAATTTGTTATGTCCAATTTCCCACTAACCCTGAGTGAGGTGGTAATCACAGGCAGCACAAGGCCAATTTGAGCTGCCTCGTGCTGGCCATAGCCATCCAATAATATAATAACAATCATTTAAACTGACTACAAATGTATATTTACCATGTCTACCAACAGAGAAAATATGTCAGTGTGTACCTGTAGTGGGTACTCCTCTGATTGGTCGGGGCCAAGAGGCTGACAGTCGTTAGAGGTGTAGATCATAACAAATGAGACGGTGGCTGTTACTGCGGCAACAAGCATTGCCTCCATCACCTGAAGACAGGGCCGGTGCACGTACCTGACACACACACACACACACACAAACACACACACACAAATCAGTCCAGCTGAAAGAAGAAACTGAAAGCAGGGTTATGTGAAGTCTCCTCCACTGTACCAACCAGGCACTAATAGAGGTAGTACAGCGAATGGAAAATGTCAGACAAAGTGTTACCCTGCCTGAAAGAGTCTCATACAGAGGTGATGAAAGTTTTACCACTTCTTTACGAAGACAAAATGCACAATGAATTAATAAAAGCATTACCACTGGTTTAAGACACAGCATATTCAGGTAAAAGAAGCCAAACCTCACCTGATCCTGAATATAGTCAGCCAGTAGTTGAGTTTATTGAACAGCGCCCCCAACAGCCCACCTGATTCACCAGCAAACAACATACTGAATGTGAAAATATATCAGAAACTGAATCAAATTTCATTCGTAGGTCTCCGACAGTGACGCCAACTACTGTAATGACATTAACCTTTTCAGACAAGTAATTAGCTCTATCAGAAATGGATGAACCGTCTCACCTATCGCTCCCATGACGATGAACAACGGAATCTCATAGAGGTTGTATGCCACACTCTGTAAACAGACAAAACACACACAGTCGGTGCAGACTCAGTACTGGGGACACAGTGGGTGCAGACTCAGTACTGGGGACACAGTGGGTGCAGACTCAGTACTGGGGACACAGTGGGTGCAGACTCACTACTGGGGACACAGTGGGTGCAGACTCAGTCGGTATAGACTCAATACTGGAGAAAGACAGTACCAGTCGAAACCCATTCATATGAATGGGTGTGTCTAACTTTGACTGGTACTGTACACACACAGGCAAACAGAGATAGAGATACAGAGGGTCTCACGTCGCTCTCAAAACGTCCAAAGTTGATGAGTCCAGGGCTGGACAGATCTCCAGGCTTTTTATTGTAGATAGACAGGAAGAAATTCAGCGTGAACGTTGAGATCATCGATGCAAAGAACTGGAGAAGTAAGAAGAGATGGAGCGTTAAACGTCCTGGAACAAAACTCTCAGTATGTTGCGTTCTAGATGGTTCTAGGCCTGGGCCATATGGCCTGATCTGCATATCTCGGTATGATATGTTCTCCAGAGCCCGTTCACCTATCAAAACTATATAATGTCACAATAAAAAATAAAAAAAACTATAACTATATATATCACAAACTCTGATATTACATTTCAAAATAATAGCGCTACTTCTAATTATTTGCAATAAACATTGTGAATTAATTATAAAGCTAATGAATTGTAACCAAATTAAATTGTATTGTGTGTGAAGAAATAATAAGAGTATGTGATTGCAAAAACAGCACATTTAACATGTTTTTAATAACTGATTATTAAAAACATTAACAATTAAGTTGTACACAAATTGATTGAATATATTGTCAGTGTCTCATGTAAAAAAACACAAGTACATTTGAACATCATTTACTAGAGTCTGTTGTTACCCAAAATAGACTAATTGTAGCAACACATGAACATGGACCCACTACCTATCTATGAAATAAACAAACAATGATTATTGTAATGAGGAGCGCTATTATTTTGAAATAATAGTGTTGCCAGACGAACAAGCTCTGGAGTACATACCATCAAGATATGCAAATGGTTCTGCATCTTGTTTTTGAACATAATATTACAGTATATGGCCAAAAGTATGTGTATACACTACTAATGGTGGAGGAGGGATAATGGTCTGGGGCTGTTTTTCAGAGTTTGGGCCCTTATTTTTATTCAAGGGTCACCTTAATGCTACAGGACACATAGACATCTTAGACAACTGGAATCTTCCAAATTTGTGGCAACATTTTGGGGAAGGCCCTTTACAGTTCCAGCATGACTGTGCCCCTGTGCACAAAGTGGGGTCCATAAAGACATGGTTTAACAAATTTGTTGAGACACTCCAATGAAATGCACAGATCTGACATCAACCCTATTTTTTAAGCTTGAATCTGCAACAAGACAATGGTCCACGCCTATGGAGCAACAAAAGGCTCTCCCCCCTCGATTCTCAAACCCTACATCCCTACACAGGCTCTCCATTCTGCTACCTCTGAGGAAGTCAGCTCTAGATCCAAGCAGTTTAAACTGTTCCAGGGTTTCCCCCCAGAGAATGGGTTAGTTATGGCGGCATTCTTCTGGGGGGGGGGGCGTAGCATCAAAGGTATTGTTCAAAGGTATTTAGATTGCCTGCTTATGGATGCTGGGGACTGAGCGCAATGACATTAGTACACCACCAGATGGCGCATCACACGTCATATTAACTAGCTGTTTTGGACGAGGCACACGTCAGTATTACCATTTTGGGACTGCGTAGTTAAAGCAGCAGACGTCTGTTCTCTAGGCGGCCGCCTAGACTGCAAAGTGCTGCGGGAAAACCTGTCTTCTCCGTCCTGGCTCCTCAATGGTGGAACCAGCTTCCACTGGAGGCTAGAACAACAGTCTCTACCCATCTTTAGGAAGCATATGAAAACCTTCCTCATAACTGAATACTTAAATTAATCACCACTACTGTCTTTTATAAATGTGTAATGTTATTTGTATGATCCTTTTTCCAGCACAGACTTTTTCCCATTGACTGTTTCAAATACTGAATGCTTTTAGATATGAGATGTGGTTGTTTCCCCTAAAGGAACCGTCCAGAATGGAGCTCAATATCGTTGTGCCCATCATGTTTCCGACATGACAGTCACTAAAACACCTTCTCAGCACGTTCGGTAATGACAGTCACTAAAACACCTTCTCAGCACGTTCGTTAATGACAGTCACTAAAACACCTTCTCAGCACGTTCGGTAATTCAAACCCAGCCAACTTAATTGTTTAAAATTTTGCACAGTGACGTCAATGCAAAATTTTTGAAAGGTGTTCGGTTGATTTCCTGATCTTTATTTGTCCAGTTTTATTCTCCAAACGACTCGATTCGAAGACTGACTCGATTCAAAACTATTCCTTTATAGTTTCGATGCAGCGTTGACAGACACTTACGGTGGGAATTACCGAACACTCTGAAGTGTATTTAGTGTCTGTCGGGTCGGAAACATAACCGGCACAACGATTTTGAGCTGTTTATGGGTCTGGAGTGATCCACTAAATGTATGCACTTACTGTAATTGGCTCTTGATAACAACGTCTGCTAAATGAATTAAATTTAAATGTAAAAGGCATTAAACCCTTTCGGGAGTAATTGAAACGCGATGGCGAGACAGGCGTTCTCATCCAACATCGTGCCTGACCTCACATATAGTCTGTTGGCTGAACAGGCTCAGATTTCCTCAAACACACTCCAAACTCTTGTGGAAAGCCTTCCTAGAAGAGCGGTGGCTGTTCTAGCTGCAAAGAGGGGGCCAGCTCTATAAAGCCCAGCATTTGGAACAGGATGCGTGTAATAGTCAGGTGTCCACATACTTTTGGCTATATGTTGTATGATCTGAAGCATCTATATCTGTACAGTTTTAAGGTAATAATATGTTGTGAATCATCTACTCAGTATAAAGTAAGGTAATAACAGTGTGAGTTGCAGAACACTCCCCACTTACTATCCTCCATGTGAGCATCTGGTTCCAGAACGAAGCCCCTTCCTCTAAACTAAACAACACCCCACCTGAGGGAGAGATCAAACTATATTAAAATACTTTTTAAATACAAAAATTATGTTTACAGGCAAAGAAGTGGCATGTTAAGTGTGTGTGTTTTATTTATTTAACCAGGTAAGTGGACTGAGACCAGGTTCTCATTTTCAGCAACAACCTGAGTAGGTCACATAAAATAACACTGTACAGGATCAAGCAAGGAAATTAATACGCAAGCAGAAAGCAACACAACATTTAGTTGTGTGTTGCCTGTGTAAGTGTGTTTACATAGGTGTGTATAGATGTGTGTGTTTATATAGGTGTGTTTACACTGAAACTTGGATTAACCTTACTAAATTACTTCAACTGGTTACAAGCTAAAGAATTATGTTGTCTCAAATCAAAATAACACATGGATCAATACTCATTTGTTTTTTGAGTTGAGACAACCTAATTCTGTAGCTTGTAACAAGTTGAAGTAATTTGTAAGGTGAATCACTTTTTCAGTGTATACAGGTGTGTGTGTTTATATAGGTACGTGTAAAAGTGTGTGTGTTTATATAGGTATGTGTGTGTTTATATATGTGTGTGTACAAGTGTGTGTTTATATAGGTATATGTACAGGTGTGTGTTTATATAGGTGTGTACAGGTGTGTTTATACATGTGTGTGTTTATACATGTGTGTGTTTATACGTGTGTGTGTTTATACATGTGTGTGTTTATATAGGTATGTGTAAAAGTGTGTGTGTTTATATAGGTGTGTGTGTGTTTATATAGGTGTGTGTGTGTGTGTTTATAGGTGTGTGTGTGTGTGTGTTTATATAGGTATGTGTAAAAGTGTGTGTGTTTATAAATGTGTGTGTACAAGTGTGTGTTTATATAGGTATGTGTACAGGTGTGTGTGTTTTTACGTGTGTGTGTTTATATAGGTGTGTGTAAAAGTGTGTGTGTTTATAAATGTGTGTGTACAGGTGTGTGTTTATATAGGTGTGTGTAAAAGTGTGTGTGTTTATAAATGTGTGTGTACAGGTGTGTGTTTATATAGGTATGTGTAAAAGTGTGTGTGTTTATAAATGTGTGTGTACAGGTGTGTGTTTATAGGTGTGTGTGTGTGTTTATAAATGTGTGTGTACAGGTGTGTGTTTATATAGGTATATGTACAGGTGTGTGTGTTTATACATGTGTGTGTTTATATAGGTGTGTGTGGGTACAGGTGTGTGTGGGTACAGGTGTGTGTGGGTACAGGTGTGTGTGAGTGTGTATATATAGGTGTGTGTGTGTTTAGAGGTGTGTGTGTGTATATAGGTGTGTATATAGTTGTGTGTGTTTGTGTGTGTGTGTATACAGTTGTGTTTGTGTAAATATGTATACACCAATCAGCCGTATCATTATGACCACTGACAGGTGAAGTGAACAACACTGATAATCTTGTTATCGTGGCACCTGTCAGTAGATGGGATATATTAAGCAGTAACTGAAAATGTTGTCCTCAAAGTTGATGTGTTAGAAGCAGGAAAAATGGGCGTAAGGATTTGAGTGACTTTGACACAGGCTAAATTGTGATGGCTAGATGACTGGGTCAGAGGATCTCCAAAACTGCAGCTCTTGTGGGGTGTTCCCGGTCTGCAGTGGTCAGTACCTATTCAAAAGTGGTCCAAGGAAGGAAAAGCAGTGAACCAGCGACAGGGTCATGGGCGGCCAAGGCTCATTGATGCATGCACGTGGGGAGTGAAGGCTGGCCCGTGTGGTCCAATGTAACAGACAAGCTCCTGTAGCTCAAAATGCTGATTCGGATTGAAAGGTGTCAGAACACACAGTGCATCACAGGTTGTTGCGTATGGGGCTGCGTAGCTGCAGACCAGTCAGGGTGTCTGTGATGAACCCTGTCCACTGCTGAAAGCTCCTACAATGGACACGTGAGCATCAAAACTGAACCAAGGATAAATGGGAGAAGGTTGCCTGGTCTGATGAATCACATATTGCTTTACAGCACGTGGACGACCATCTGTATCCCTTATCTTGGGGATCACATGGCCCCAGGATGCTTTATGGGTAAAAGGCAAGCCGGCAGAGGCAGTGTGATGCTTTGGGCAATGTTCTGCTGGGAAACCTTGGGTCCTGCCATTCATGTGGATGTTACTTTGAAACGTACCACCTACCTAAGCAATGTTGCAGACCATGTAAACCCTTTCATGGAAACGGTATTCCCTGATGTCATTGGCCTTTTTCAGCAGGATAATGCACTACCACAAAGCAAAAATGGTTTAGAAATGTTTTGAGGAACACAAGTTCAAGGTGTTGACTTGGCCTCCAAATTCCCCAGATTCCAATCCAATCAAGCATCTGTGGGATGTGCTGGACAAACAAGTCAGATCCACAGAGGCCCCACCTCACAACTTAGAGGACTTAAAGGATCTGCTGCTAACATCTTGGTGCCAGATACCACAGCACACCTTCAGAGGTCTAGTGGAGTCCATGCCTCGATGGGTCAGGGCTGTTTTGGTGGCAAAATGGGGACCTACACAATATTAGCAGGTGGTCATATTGTTATGGCGGATCAATGTAGGTGTGTGTTTATAGGTATGTGTGTAAATAAATTTGTGCTTTTAAGTTTGCATAACCTGACAGATATTTTTGAAATTTCTGCATTGATTTTAACCATATGAATGTTCATGCAAAAACCAGACTGTGTTGTAAAGATAGTGATGTTACGAAGCCATTCATTATCACAGTTTTTTGGCTCCTTTGTAAACCAAACTGATAACAGAAATCACCCAAATGGCCCCGAAATAGGACTGGGTGATAAATAAATATATATAAAGCAAAGATAAACATTCTGTCATTGAGTTGTGCAAGTCAGGATATCAGCCTTTAAGCTGTGTTCATTTTACCATTGCGCTGTGCCACAGCAAAACCATTTGTTTGAAAAATGAATTGCGTTTGCTTTCCCACTACAATAACCTGTCTGTTTCTGACTGTTCTTAAAATTATTCAGCTCGTTGTGCCAGTATGTGTGAGAAACAACGCACACTGTCTAATTAATCCGGACATGGATAGAAGTGATGCAGCTCATGTCAACGTGAAGTCGCTCTTAGGAGTCAGACTAGACTTTTCAACTGATAGCTAAACTCATAGCTCGCCAACTACAACTATCTTGTGTAGATGACTTTAGAAGGGAGAAAGTACAATATCATTACAATATATAGGTGAGCAAAGCACATGCACTAGAAAATGAGTTGTGCCAAGATGCTTCTATCGTCAATGTTCCTTTCCACTGGGGCTGCCAATCCACGTTGTTTTATGACTGTTCTTAACAGTGTAATATGACTTGCTGCTGTTCTGCACTCAGAACATGAATGAATTTACCAACATAGCTAATATCAGGTTGACTAAAGCACTGTCAATTATTCTATTTTTCACTGAACCTAAAACATACACCCTAGACCGGAACAAATACAGTAAGACTCATCAAATGGTTTTGACCGCTAACGCTGTGGGACTGGAGCGAATTGACCCCAAACCCTTTGTTCCAACGTTGTACAATTATTTATGGATTTAATGCTGAAAGAATGCCTATTTCATGCTGCACGTGGAGCCTAAATAAACACATTGTTATTCTGCAACGCAACATTGTCAGATGATTCTTGAACGCTACACAGCATGTTAACATCACCGCCTCAGCCAGGTCACACCTCAGTAGTTATGGTATCAGACCGAGCTTCTTTACACACTGCACTGCACTAAAATAAAGGCAACACATTTAAGCACTAAATGACGAAGTTCATTTATATATTTATCGATATCGAAAGATATGAGAAAATATCATGATACGTTGTTGCCATATTGCCCAAGTATACCCTGAACAAAAGTTTATATTCCCTTGAATGTTTGGCCTTGTTACAGACACAACAAGGTAACACACACAGTTTAAAATGGCACTTTAAGGTTAATTTCCCATACCTGTGACATTTTAAATTGCAATTAGTGTCTGTGTATAAATAGTCAATGAGTTTGTTAGCTCTCACATGGATGCACTGAGCAGGCTAGATACTGAGCTATGGCGAGCAGAAAATAAATGTTAAAAGACCTGTGTAATAAAGTACTGGAACTGCATAAAGTTGGAAAATGATATAAAAAGATATCCAAAGCCTTTGCGCATGCCAGTCAGTACTTTTCAATCACTTTAGACGTGGAAGATTCTGGGATCTATTGATAGCAAGCCAATGTCAAGGTCTGTGTGTGTGTCTGTATGTGAAGTGCATGTGTGTGTGTGTGTGTGTGTGTGTGTGTGCATGTGTGTGCGTGTGCATGTTTGTGTGTGCGCGTGCGTGCGTGTGTGTCTGTGTACCGACTGGGGCTCCAAAAGCTGCAGATACTCCAGCAGCAGCACCAGCTGACACGAAGTCTCGTTTCTCTGTGTCTCTGCGGAAATACTCGAAGATCTACAGACACACACCAAACACAC
>JACXGM010035124.1:0-11772 GCA_016801145.1 Umbra pygmaea | reverse complement strand
ATTTTACAGGGCCCTATTGGCTTACCTACATCAGACAAAATAACCTGTATGTTAAAAAAACGTGTTCACCCAATGCGCTGGTCGTTAGAAGTAACAAAAATAATTGCCATTTATTACAGTTTTCCAAACTTTTATTTGACTTTAGTTTCACATTTCAGCTAGTTAAAACAGCATCATGGATATTTTTTTATCTGAATGCAAGTAAATTAATACAAGTAATCTAATATTTGTGGGAAAACCACCTCATCTTGGTTATTTTGGGGATTTTAACATGTTTTTATAAAACACAGGTATGTGGTGATAATACTGTCAATATTGAGAAAATTAATGTCGTACCTATTATTATTCTGGTGACAGAACGTATGTATTTGGTTAATACCCCTACATAAAAATACAAATGATAAGAAAACGGTATATTTGCAAACACCTATTTTCATGACGTTTGGGTCACGATGGTTTGTAATTTTGAAAATGTGGGTCGCCGGAAAAAAAAAGTTTGAAAAACACTGGACTACACCACTGCTTTGGACCACTGAGCAACGGTCCAGTTTTTTTTCCTTAGCCCAGGTAAGACACTTCTGCCGTTATCTCTTGTCCAGAAATGGCTTGACACAATGCAACACTGGTATTCCATTTCCTGGACCTGCCTGTACATGTCTTTTGATGCAATGTCTCCAGCCTCAGTCCACTGCTTGTGAAACTCCCCCAAGTTCTTGAATCGGCTTGGCCAGATAATCCTGTCAAGGCTGCGGTCCTCCCTGTTGCTTGGTCACATTTTCCTACCAAACCTTTCTTGTCCACTCAACTTGCCATGAATATGCTTTGATACAGCACTCTGCAAATAGCCAGCCCTTTCAGCAATGGCCTTCTGTCTTACCCTCCTCGTAGAGGGTATCAATGGGTGTCTTCTTGACCAACTTTGCAAGCGTTTTTAGTAAATTTTCTGATTGGAGCTCTTCCCAGGTAGACATTTATGTATTCTAAATTCTTTACTCTAATATTTTCAAATACTGGATTTTTGATTTCCATCTGTAAGCTGTAATAATCAAGGTCTTTTGGAATAGGCACCATTTAAAGGCAGCATTTTTGACAACCTGATCTCACAGAATTCCGTGAAATGAACACGGCCCCTTAAATCAGTGGCAGTTTCACAGAATCACCAAATATTTCCTGTTGGGAATATCCCTGGGAATCCACAGGGATTCCCCGTTCCAACAACTGTGCTCCAACAATTGACGTTGTTTAATAACTAACCATTAGTAACCCCATGCCTAACCTTAACCCTTTAATGTTCGACTCAACCATTTGGTAGAGCACACGATGGGTTTTTTCGCAGCGAAGACATTAAAGGGTTAAGACAGACTGTTTTATACTTCTGCGTCAAAATGACAGTGTAGCCCCGCAGACTCCTTTGTCAACACAGACCCCTCCGCAAGCCCTTCGCCGTAGCTCGACGCTCACCTCTAAATATATGTCTGACTTCGCGTCGAGGCTACCGCCATTGTTTTGCTCTGAGTTGTTTTGTGAAAAGGACAATGATAGATGAATTTCAAATCTAAGGTAAACGCAAGTTATTTTATCTGTTTGTGGGCTGCTAAGCTAGCTAGTTAACAATGCTCAGGTTGTCCAAATACATGTCACCATGGTACAAAGTCTGTTACATCTGTGCTAATAAATTGTAACACAACATGTTGAAAAGTTTGTTATGCAGTTTTCATAGCGCTGCTAATTCATATCTTTATATTCTTTAGAGCTGCTGTAGCATAGGAATTTTCAGTGTGGGATTAAGGTCTATTTTATCAACCAATCATTGTTGTCTTTGTGCTTGTACAGTACTCTGAATTTCATCTACTTTTGGCCCACGGTGCCTTTGTAAACACTGACTTGCACAGCACTTTATTTTCAGCATCTTATTTATCAACTGTTATTTGCACAAGTTTTTTGCACCAGTTGTACATTTACTTACACCTGGGTAATTTTTACTGTATTTTTTTCTTCCTCTCTCTACCCTTTGTGTAATTCTTGTGTATTTGTATTCATGTGTAACTCTGTCTGAACTTGCAACTTCTTGCTTTATTTTGGCCAGGTCACCGTTTTAAAGGAGAAATTGTTTTCAACGTGCACACCTTTCCCCAGTGTGGGATTAATAGTGTCCATCTGCACAATGACAAAGTTGAATATAATGTAATCGGCTCTTTGTCTTTCACAGGAACAGACCACAACAACAATCTGATTCCGAGTCCATGCCATCCACTTCACCAACCAAGTCATCCTCAGTGCCCCCCAGCCACCAACCTCACCTGCACAGCCATTGTATACCCAACCTCCACCTGTGCCTGCTGTGTGTAGCTCCCCAGCTTCAATGATAGCCGAGTCACCTATGTCCCAAGTGGGATCCAAACGGAAGAGGAAACAGGATGACTGGCAGGTTAAGCAGATGGCGCAGCTAGAAAAATGCAGGATAGACCTACAAGAGAAGCTGGTGTATGACACTGATGACAAGTGTAGCAGATTTGACCAGACATTTGCTGATCTGCTACAGAGGGTGCCCTTCTTCCCTCCAGCCATTTTCCCCAGATGCAAATAAAAAATTATAACATTTCTCAAATAGTCTGTGTCATGGTTGCACGCATTTTTTTATGTAGAATGCCTTAGATTTTCTAGTTTCAGCACATGCTTTTTAAAGGTTCTGTGATATGGCCCTGCTCAAGACCAGTGGTTCTCAAATCTCTCCACAAGGACGAGTCTATAGGTTTATGGGGCAAAACTTTTGTATATATTTATTCAGGAAAAATGGCTTTTGGGCCAACCAGATGACTCTGCATAAACAACCTTTATTATATTCATCATTCAACTGAAATATTAATTTGTAGAAGTCTAGGCTCTTGGTTATTTACACACAAGCCTCATCATTAAAAAAAAAAAAATCTTTTTCAAGAGGCCACATTTACACAGTTTTTATAATGTCTCCTAGAAGAAGCAACACCTCTGCCATTTTACATTATCCATCAACAGATGTGGCTATTTTACTTCTACATTTAATTTGTGTACTTAAAGTACATTTAGGATCACAAGATTTAATTTTGGGACATAAGTCCATTTAAATTCAGATACTTTTACTCAAGTAGAAATCCAGTAGGTGACTTTTCACATTTACTGGAGTAGGGTTTTAGTACAGCCTCTCTACTTCTACTCAGGTATCATTCTGGAATACTTTTTACACCTCTGAGAAGTGGAGCAGAACAAATAAACTGTTCCTGCTGTTTTGTTTGCACCTTATGATGTGTTGCTTACATGTATCGTATATAGTTTTTGTATACAGTTGATCTGTATAGTTTCTTTTATATATTTATATTTTGTGCTGTTTGTACCTACTTGCACCTTTGTGCAGGTTACTGCAAATTAAGAACAATAACATAACTTCCCCGCAGGTCTTTATTGATACAAAGACAAATCTTAAAACATAAATGCAAAGGAAAATTCAGATATGACAATCACCTAGCTAATAATTCTAATATATTGATCACTCACCCATCGGACTCTGGAGTGACGGTAATTGTAAATCTGCTTACCCATGGGCAGGTGCATCACTATGCAGCATTAATGCATAGCCAATTACTATATGACAATGTAGGTATATACACACGCAAGTACTATTAGAGGACTGGCTGGTGGGGACAGGTTCAGTTTGCGCTCAAGAAGCAAAAATACAAATAAAGGGATATTGCATTGTATGACTTAGACAATCGATAAGTGTTGACTTCACTGGAAAACGGAAAATAAACACAGGTATGTACACTGGCTGATTTGTTAGATTCACTGTGTTCACAGTAAGGAATCACTGCATGTGGCTATATGCACTAGTAATGACATTTCGAACATGTTTAGAGGCTAAAAGCACGTTTTAAAACTTGCCCCGTAAATGCGTAAAGGGTGTAAACTAGGGCTGAACGATGTTGTGTTTTAGCATCGACATCGCGATGTGCGCATGTGCGATAGACACATCGCCGGAACATGCAATGTGAAGAAGGGTAGCACTCAATGACAGTATAGGTAGCACCACAGTTTACACAAGTTTGTTGTATGGTTTGTTGCTGGGATGACATGCACGCTCCGCATGCCTGTACAGTGATTGGTTCGCTGTGATTGGTTGTTGTGCCGCTGCTCACAGCCAACATTCTCTGTCACTGGCAGAGCTGTACTAGCGAAAGATGAGCGACGAAGAGGATACGCATTACGCAGGAAAAAAAGGATGGTTACGTACCGAAAAGAAAGTCAAAATCTTTGGGACTATTTCGGCTACAAAAAGTAGGATGTTGAGCAAAAACAGGTACTTTGTCTGGAGTGTTATAAAGTTGTGGCCACAAAACAAGGAAAAAACACCCATTTGTCTGATCACTTAAAACGGCACCACAAAGCTCTTTACGACAAGTACAAAATCTAATTTCGGATGTCAATTAAAACAAAACACTATTTGCGATGCCTTTGCCAGTGTGACATCTTAACAGAAAGGCTGTCAACGACAGAAAGAAATAACAAATGGAATAATGTTTCATATCGTAAAGATATGTTGCAATTACACGCCGTCGCATTTACTTAGCCATGATTATGATGATGACCAACACTGTTTTACTTTGGCACGTTGGCTAAAAAAAGTTGACTTAAAAACAAAAGATTGTGAACTAAAATGCTTACAAGTTCTATTATAAACCAATCGGGGGTTGGTGTAAAGCTGCTGTTTTATAAAAAAAAATGGTGTACTGCTTTTCTGTTTACAGAGAATGAAGCTTGTTTATTAGTGAAATTATTAGTATCATGGAATGGTAATTATTGACTGTAGCCTACATTGATGGCTTGCAATATCCCAATATATATCTTTGGGAAACAAAACATCGCAATGTAATTTATTTCCAATATCGTGCAGCCCTAGTGTAAACTGGAGCAGCGGATGAACACGGTTTTGGCAATACAGATTGTTGGAGATATTCTTGCTACTGACAGCACTCCAGATATCCAAACAACAGAGCTACATTTTGAAATCACCCAGAAGTTTCCTTTAAAAACAAATGGTTAACAATTATTTAAATACAATTCCTTTGACAATACACACTGATCAGCAATAACATTATGACCACGGACAGGCAAATGGAATAACACTGATAATCTCATTATTGCAGCACCAGTCAGGGGATGGGATATATTAGGCAGCAAGGGAACATCGTGTCCTCACAGTTGATGTGTTAAAAGCAGGACAAATGGGCACGCGTAAGGATTTGAACGACTTTGACAAAGTCCAAATTATGATGGCTAGAAGACTGGGTCAGAGAAGTTCCAAAACTGTAGCTCTTGTGGGTTGTTGCCGGTCTGCAATGATCAGTACCTATCAAAAGTGGTCCAAGAAATGAAAAGCAGTGAACCGGTGACAGGCCAAGGCTTATTGATGCACATGGGGAGTGAAGGCTTGCCTGTGTGTTCCGATACCACAAATGTGACTCAAATTGGTGAAAACGATCATGCTGGTTCTGACAAAAAGGTGTCATAACACACAGTGAATCGAGGTTTGTTGCCTATGGGGCTGCGTAGCTGCAGATCAGTCAGAGTGCCCATGCTGACCCCTGTCCAGCGCAAAAAGCACCTACAATGGGCAGATGAGCATCTGAACTAGACAACAGAGCAATGGAAGAAGGTGGCCTGGTCTGATGAATCATGTTCTTTACCGCAAGTGAATGACGGGGTGCATGTGCTTCGCTTAACTGGGGAACATATCACCAGGATGCACTATAGGAAGAAGGCAAGCCGGCGAAGGCAGCGTGATGGTTTGGGTAATGTTCTGCTGGGAAACTTACGATCCTGCCATTCATGTGGATATCACTTTGACATGTACCACCTACTGTACCTAAGCATTGCTGCAGACCATGTACACCCTTTTATGGACACAGTATACCCTGATGGGATGGGCCTCCTTCAGCAGGATAATGAGCCATGCCACAAAGTAAAAATGGCTTCAAGAATTGTTTGAGGAACAAAACAATGAGTTCAAGGTGCCTCAAAAAATTCCCCAGATCTCAATCCAATCCTGCATCTGTGGGATGTGCTGGACAAACAAGTCTGGTTCATGAAGGCCCCACCTCGCAACTCACAGGAACTGCTGCTAACGTCTTGGTACCAGATACCACAGCACACCTTCAAATGTCTAGTGGAGTCCATGCCTCAATGGGTATGGGCTGTTTTGGCTGCAAAAGGGGGACCTACACAATATTAGGCAGGTCATCATAATGTTATGGCTGATCGGTGTATTATAGTATACATATTTCATAACAGCACACCAAAAACAAATTCAATGAAAGTTGTGCATCCTGCCCTTGACATACCTGTTGTAAGGTGTCAGTTTTCCTATGGTGATTGGAACCCTGTTAGCATCAGTGAGTTCAGCGTTGACACAACTTCTGTTTCCCCACCGACCAGTGGAAAACAGGACCACTTGCTGGGAATTCTGTGGCACAGCAACCGAAAACTGGGCTGACCCTTTTGCACTATAATGAAGAGTAAAGGATTAGCTAGACTGCTACTTACCAAATTACTTAAGTTGCAAAACAAGCATTATGCTACAGCTATTTTAAATCATGCATTTTGCTGCATGTTAATAAAAAAATAAGAAAATACATTTTGGGGTATTCAAACTGAAATGTAGGATGGACAACACATGTAGAAATGGCCATGGCAACAGAATTTTATTATACCCTAGACCTGATGGTTGTAGTATATAGTCAATATACCAAGTCTAGTTATTCTTAGGCACCACATATTGTGGAGAGCCTGGACACAGTGTAGTCCCGGAGAATGAAAATATTTTTGAATAATGTAAATTTGTTTCATAGCATGTCTCACGTAAAGCTACATTGTGTAAGAATTGGTCCCATCTAGCGGTGAAATTGCATATGACAACCCACTGAATGTTATGTTATAGCCCCTCCCACTATTATGCCAGCAACGCAAACTCTGATTCCTTTCTTTCAAAACAACAGCGCTTGTTTTAATCCATTGAAATAATCATTATTAATTCACTATATAGCTAATGAATTGTAACCAAATGCATTTGTATTGTGTGTAAAGAAACAAGAGCATGTGCTAGCAAAAAAATATAATTTAACATGTTTTATTAAAAACAGTAACAAATATGTTGTACACACAATTTAATTAAATATATATTGTCAGTGTTTAATGTGAAAACAATTACATTTGAAAACCATTCTCTAGTCTGTTTTATCCAACAAAAAATAAAAATTTTAGCAACACATGTACATGGACACTACCTATGCAATGAATTAACAATGATTATTGTAATGAATTACGAGGGCTATTATTTTAAAACGGAAAATCCGAGTTTGTGATGCCAGCATAATATAGTGACGCCAGGCGAATGGTTCTTGCCAACTGTATAGCTAGGGCCAGGACTATAGGCGTGATCCTCCATCTTCAACAGGCTTTTAAATCTGCCGGCAGTCGTTACACTGAGTGTAAAAGCGCAAAAGGCAGAGCTTGAATTTCCATGCATGTCCCTCTTTGGCTAATATATTTTAACAGATGGAAGCGTAACATGGCTCCCACAATTTGAGCAAATTGCTCGTATGTATTCTGAATGGAAAATTCTACGCTTATGAGAATACTTAGATTAGTTTATGGAAGTAAATGCACATGAATGAGCATATATTTTTGAAAGAAAAAATGTTTTTTTTTTGCTAAGAATCAACTCAAAAAAATACACAATGTTGCCTTAAGTTGCAATAGTTTTGTTGTTATTGAGCATTCCCATAGGCAATTTTAAACTTTTGCTTATTACTTATTCAACTATTACAATGCACTAGCTTGCTAAATTGTGATTGTTGAGAATCTGCTCTTGACACATTAAAAACCATATCGCATATGAAATATAGCTAACTAGCAATATAGCCTTACCCAGACATTTCTCATACATTATTTGATTTTTTCCCAATTAGTTAATCTTTTAAACGCTTAAAACATAATAAAAACCTGCCTTTTTTACAAACTTCAGAAGGATTATACACTTTTGCAATGCATTCACATTTGCATGCACATTTCAGCTCTTATTTAGAAGGTTTTGTCATTATACCAAACATATGACGTGATCGATAGTGCTGGCAGCAGAATACTGATGACATTTGTTTTTGGCAAAATTATATTCTCCTTGAAAATTTTTAGATATAACTTGCCTTTGTGTTCTGCTTGTTTACTCTTTGTTTTTGTCTCCCTCTGCCCCTTTCTACGATTCTTACAGGTCTTCCTGTTAGATCAACTGGTTTCTCCCCTTCTGTGAGTGTGGCCAACTAATTACTCCACCTGTTACCGTGCTGTCATTGGTCAATCAGACGCCATAGCCTGCAATTTAAATCCTTACCGTTTCCCTTATAATAAAAAAAACCTTTGAAAGAAACACATCAAAAAGAAACCACACACACACACACACACACACCTTTCTATTTAAATATTTTTTTTCCTGCTAACTTGTGATTTAGTAACAAGTGTAAATAAGTTTGTCTCTGGGATTAGGGTTTTTATATGGTTAATTGCTGGGATTAGTATCCAGAACGGTATTAGTTGTCAATTCAATTCAACAACTATATTAATCCCACAAGGGGAAATTGAGTTTAGAGCAGATACAGCATGTACCAGCAAGTTGTGTGCGTCTCAAAATTAAATGAGAATTCATTCACTTCTACATTTTTTCCCTTATGAGTTTGTTGTGAGTTGCATGTGTATAGGCATTTCAGGACCATAGAGTGCACTAGCATGGACATGAGAAAATTACTGGATAAAACTCACCCTAGTGAACGTTTTCAAAGAGCTCATATTATGCTTTAGATTTTTTCTCTTTTCTTAAATGTGTTACAATTTTATTTGTGCTTGTAATAGGTTTAAAATGTGAAAAAAAGCCAACATTCACCCCAAAAGATTTTCCATCTCCAACAGAAAACACTGTTCACAAACTGCTCCAAACAGCTCAATTGTAGTCAAGCCTTTACTTCTGTGACAAACTGACGTCAGCTCATATCGTTATAAAACTAATATACCCGGTGTGAAATGGGTTTGCTCATTTTTAACAGATTAAGATGATAGGTTGTGTATTTTAAGATGTGAAATATTGCTGTTGTGTGGATGTGTATGCATGAGTAATTTATACCAGCTGCTGTTATGGTCGCAGTCAAATGTAGTCTCGTGAGCTAACGTTACTTACACAGTGTGAAGTGGAGTTGCAGCAATGTGCAGTATTTTTTTTAAAGTGTTTATTGAGAATTAAACCATGTAAACCTATTGTGTAAACCTCTACATGAACATAGAAATAAGTATAATATGAGCACTTTAACATAGCATGTCTCACTTCACAGTCTACATGATTTACACTGTCAAGTATTCTTCAGGGATGTCCATCTCCTCTCCATCTCCTTGCCTGGTGCAATTCAGGTGAATTTCAAAAAAGTTATATTGCACCTGATTAGATGATTTACAGTAAATATAGAAAAGGTGCTGGTAACTGGCTCTGTTGAATGAAATATGTTTACAGCTATTGCTAGGCCATTAGGCTACAGTGAAGGCTAATTATTGAGTTCTCAATTGCAAAAAAAAACAATTTCAAAACAATTTGTACACAACTCCATTAGATATTCACACCTACATCAGGTATTTACACCTCCAATAGCATAGGAAACATGCAAAATTGTGTCATGAGGGACAGAAGTGTTAATGGCTGTTTCATTGGTTAGTGCACCTGGCTGAAGTGTCCTCAATAACTAACTGTGAATGTTCTTGCCAGAAAAGGGTAGAGGAAAACAAACATTTAAATGCCAATGTTACTGTGTTGAACCACTTCTGTTCCCATTTCTCTACTGTGTGTCTGGTGTTTCTTACATGTTTTTGTGTTGCTGGCTATACTACCGGAAATGCATGACTAAATTTGGATTAAACACATCCTAGTGAATTTATCTATTGCTTTTTTAAATTTAAATTTTTCCACATAATTAAAACTTTCTACATGCTTAAAACATCATAAAACTGGCCTTTGTTTAGAGTTCACTAACCTAATTAAGGGATACACTTTGGTATGCATTGACCTTCGGGCTTTAATTTTGAAGGTTCTCTCATTATACCAAACATCATATTACGTCATCTGAAGTGTTTCTAGCGCAATACAGCTGGAATAATGCTCATTGAAACTACAACTTTATTTTATACAGCTAACTTTGTCTTAGTAAGTTAAAAGAAACGTAGCCCATCTAAATTAATTATTTTGAATGCAATGTGCATTATTGAGAGATTACCAGCGAACAGTAACTACAACAGTAGTTTGGAATCCTGCACATGCAGCGTTTCTGAAATTCTCCAGACTATAAAGATCAATAAAACGTTATTTCACAACAACATTTGACAACAACATGAATGGCATAAATAATTACTCATAGATAACAACATGAAACAAAGTATTTGAAGAAGCAGTTAATGCATTTATGATAAAAAGCTGGTACCGAATTATTTGCTGTAGATAGTTAGCTATAGGTTGTTAGCTACTGTACATGTAGTTCTACAAGCAGTATAAACAGCAAACTTACCATAGGAGTTTTTGAGGAGTATCGTTTACACCCAAAACAACATAGACCGCGAAATCATCCATTTGCGTTGTCTGTGTGTACCTTGATTGCAGACCTTTTCATAAACGCAAATTAACAGAAATAAATGTAGATTGCTAAACCGATTTCAAAATCCGATATAGCATAAACACACAACTTTACATAGGGCTACTAATCATGTCGTTATGGCAATTCCTCTCATCTGCCGCCACAGTGTAATCAAAACCGCGCCAGTTCTCATGTTTAACAGTCTTTGAGCCAATAGACGTACCGCTGGTTCAGCTTCGTTTGGTTTCATAACCTACGTAGGACGTAGCCTCTTAATGCATCAATGACGTAGCCGACGTAAATGAAACGCCCTTCAGAAACGGAGAATCTGCCATAGATATCGTCTGAATCCCAATATGCATACTACATACTACATACTAAAAGTACGTACTACGCAGGTGGTGATAAAGTACGTACTATTAAGTATATAGTAAGCGAGTATGCTAGCATAGGGGATATACTAACGCGTCATAACCAAGGGGCAAACTCCGAGGCTGACAAATGAAGCCAACAAGGAATTTAAAGAAATTGCAATTCATCGAATGTCCACTTGAGGCTGGCTGCAGAAAGGAGCAATTTCAATAGACCTCTATGGCAAAATGCCCAACTTTACAGCTGAAATTAACATGTTTATAGCCTGGTTTAAAAAATGGTTTTGGTGTATATTGCTTATTTTCCTCTATCTGTCAACTGTGGGGGGAGTGAATTTTTTTATAACTCATCCGTTTAAATGATAAAAGTTTTATAATTTGGCGGCGCGGCCTAATGAGTGACAGACGTGTTGGCGCTGTAAGACTGCTAGCGGTTTGTCCTGTGTGCTACCGCTTCAGCTAATTTCACTCACTGTACTTGACTTACTGTACATGTTGCTTATCTGTGGAGTTCTGCTTTTACAGTATTATTGTTGTAAATTATCTAATAATATGTTTGCTGTGACCATCCAATAAGTTTGTGCTCCAGTTGTTTATGTAAACGAAATTGTAATATGTTAGCAGGTGCCGATGTTTTGTGTTAACTAGCTAACTACAGTACTAGCCAGCTAATGAATTGGCTCTGGGTTAGCCATCCAGCGATGCTAAACTGT
>JACXGM010035123.1:0-11772 GCA_016801145.1 Umbra pygmaea | reverse complement strand
CTTTAATTGGTTAAGGTAACACTCCGCTACAGCCGACTACTTTCGTTTTGACATGACAGCAGTATCTGCAAGTACGTGTCACGTGACGGTCCGTTGATGCAAGGATAATTGTTTTGTCGGCTATATATTTTCGACACTTCTACAAAAAATACCGAGGTCATGACCTCGGTGTCCTCAATGGTAGTTACGGCCATGATTGGGTGACCCTCTCCTCAACAAAGAATAAAAAGACATGACCCTCCCATAGTTTTCTCCGGTAATCCACTCCATAAATGTAGTTTAGGCTGTGCTTTTGAGTGTAACAAAGCACTGCATAATGTAGGAAATCATTATCAATTTCATATCAATCGCTTTTTTATATATCAAGACAGTTTTTACAAAATTATCATGGTTGAAAATACTACAACTAGCACCTTTGTAATGGAAACAAATAATGGTGAAAATTGTTTAGAACTAAAGGTTCAAGTTTATTGACACATGTACATCAGACTGCAGCTGTAATTTTGTGTGCAGTGAAAAAATTGTGCAACACTGGAGTCCAAGCTGTTTTTAATCTTTGTTTTATTTATGAATACTAGGTTTGGTTGTGGGTCAGCCTATCCTTTTCAGTTTAAAGGACGTGTTAACATGATTTTTTTTGTAAATGCTGACTAAATAACCTTTACACAGTTTGCCTGTTTAATCTTGGTTGATTTTTCATAGCCTAATCTGACGTCACACATTAAACCATCTTTCTTTAATACCAAATTATTTACATATGGCTTGAAAATTAATTCAAACATTAAACAATACAAATTGTATTACTTGTTTTCATAGTTTAGGTCCAAAACCTCCTTTCCTTCCTGTCGGCATTCCTGGTTCTGGCCCAGATTGGCTTGGATACCAGCCAAAAAGAAAGGTGGATGACATCCACAGCCTTGTCTTGAGTCGAGCAGGAAGTGAGTCTCTGAAGTAACATGATGGTGTATGTTTTTTTGTCTGAAGGGGGATTGTTTGTCTTAAAGCAAACTTGTTTAATTAAAACATGGTCTACAGTATCTTAGGAAGATGGTCAAACAAGCATACCCTATTCATCTTAATCTAATGATTTCACAAACCACCTTGGATTATTCTCCCAACAGAGAGGGAGTGGCAATTTATTTGACTAATTCCAACATGCCCCAGGTTCCAGCCCTACTCCCCTTGATGTTATCTTTTCTCCAAATCAATACACCATAAGTTATAAATGGACTTGTTTCACTTATTCCCAATTTTTTTATGTAACTCACATATGACACTTTAAGCAACCATGCATTAAAAGCGCACACAATATTATTTAGGTTGTCTTTTATTAGAGCACAACTCCCTATAGCAAAGCAGTTCTGTTCCATTTAATGCATATTCCAACAACAAGTCTGCAGTTAATGAGTTCATCCCAGTCCACCCTTGTTTTATTCATTCTGTGTAATTATCCATAGTTGGCAGACTGTCAAGCCTTAATTTGAGGATATATGTATATATATCCATATACATGTTACAGTATGTTTTGCAACTAGTCCTCCCAAGTTAGGGTGCCAAATGAATTTGTAGACTTTCATATTAGGCAGGTGTGTTTTAATGCAAGCTCATGAGAGCTGTCAATACCTCCTCTTAATTACAGTTCTTGATTTTTTATATGGAGGATGAAAGATTGTCAATACAACAACCTGGTCGTCTTCACAGTAAAAGAACCCAGAATTAATTGACAGACAGCAGTTGAGTCATGCCAAAATGAAGTGTTTGATGTATTAAGAAGAAAACACTGGTGTGTTCAGCAATGACAACCAACATGGTACCCAACCTTAAATCCACATCCTATTTATATGGACTTTTCTGTCCTACGGTGTGAATAAACTATTTAAGAAATTGCGGGTCCGCCTACTTTCCCTGGGCCTCCTACATGAGGCACACAGCAAACTTGAAATCACAAATTTAACATCATCAGAGTTAAAATGAACACTCACCCAAGGGTTTATATGGGTGTATAATTTAACACTTTAGAACGAGTTAACATTATAAACAACACTATGACAGTGTTAACCAACAAACTCTTATAAAGTCAGTATTCAAAGTTCACTATTAGAGACACAACTGTTCAACATTGTACCAGTGATTAGTAAATACCTAACTAATGTTGAGAATGCTAATACAGGGTACATGGTCCATTAGGATTTACACTATTGAGAGTTAAAATGTAGACTATTAGTGTTAAATTGACACTTATAGACTTCAAATGTACCCCATTAGGGAGTTAGAATTTACACCATTAGAGTTCAAATGTACACTATTAGTGAGTCAAAATGTACACCAATAGAGGTAGATTGTACACTATTAGGGAGTTTAAATGTACATTAAAATGTACAATATCCTAGAGTCACCATCCCAACACCCATGTACAATAATCACTTCAAAAAGTACTGCAATGAAAAATATTTTATTTTTCTTTAACAAGAGCTTCACTCAGAACACAAGGTAGCTGTCTTGATTGCCCTATAGAATGCAGCCATCTGGCACAACATAGAAAAATGAGTCTCATATGACATTTGGACATCGAAGGGCTTACAGTATCTCAAATCATGAGGTGTAAAAACTGAAATACTATGCACGTTGTCAAAAATATGAAATGCATGAAAATGCTCTACAAATGTAGTCTGCATTTCTGATACCAAAAATGAAACTTAATTTCTCAGAAAGATGCACACAATTTTATTGAAAACTGGCACCTCATGAAAAAAATCTGTCCAAACACCAAGACCTGTATGATATTCAATACCATTGTGTTTAACCCAAGATGTAAAACCTATTTCATCTGACATCAATTTGAAAATGCTCTGAAATCAAATCACCATTTTAAGCATCAGTCTCAGTATTTTTGATTTGACAGGGCCAGACTCAATAACTTTGGCAGACAATGATTCCCAATGATAGGCAACAGCTATTTGGTGTTTCTTCGCAAGGGATTTAGTGGTTATTATAGTTTTTTATGCTAGACTTAATTTATGTTTTGCTTACTCCAAACATGTACTAAAGGACCAATTTGGCGTATACAATTAGAACATGAAGTGATGTTTGGGATCAAATTATATTGAGGATACAAACAGGTACATAACCTTTGATGTTCTTCAATAACATGTTTAAAATATACAGTCATTCCCTCTGTAATACATGGTGAATAGACAATGTTTACAATGTGCAACAAAAGTAACAACAAATTCCAATGTGTGTCACCTTCTGGGACAATGTCACCGAAGATTAGTGGGAGGTTCCGAATAAGTCATAATAATTGACTGGCATTAAGCCCAATACTACTACCAGTACAAAACATGTTTATGCATGTTGGATGATTCATTTTATCCATGACGCCATAGTTGAATGCATATATGCATTGTAGTGTTTTCATTAGAAATAAAGTTCTGATTCAAATATTCAAACAATTTTTATTAAATATTTTTATTTCACATTTAAAAACCCAGGTTAATTGATTGAGAACAAGTAACCCGGCCAAAACAAGGCGTAAGGTGTGTCGTATATTTTAATGCATTTACTCATCAAATACATGTACAGAGTCCTGGAGAATGTGTATAAGGAGCAAAGACTTTAATGTTAGAAATCAACAGTTAAGCTGGTCGTTTCTGCAGAAAGAACTTGTGATCAAGAGTTCTCCTTTCAGTTGTACAGAGAATGATGTCATAACAGGAAATATATACTGATAAACTACTGCCCTATTGATGGCATTAGTTTGAATTTTAACCAATAGCTGTCTTTGGATTCAACATACATTCAACAGGTTTATGGTGACAGTTAGTCTGGGGTCTTATGTAAATTATTCTTTCCAGGCACTAATGGCTGCCCGTATTATCACCTCTTAACTGAGACAGAAACCTCTAAGCAAACATCAGCCCATTGTCCCTCCATTTGGCTACACCGGCGGGGAACCCTGGCTTCAAAAGACACCTTGTATTCTTTATTCAAATTTTACTCTGTTGGTGGCATTCCTACATATTCTTATTCAAATTAAGACCGTCAGCTACATTTTTCCCAAGGGACATCTTACATTGCCCAGTGAACAATACCTTCATAATTACATAAAATAATTTTCCGCCATCTCAGAATAACTGGTCTCACTATATAATTTCCACAGGGTCTATGGCTTTCAAAACACTCCAAACACATATGGTAACATCTTATAGAAACACAACAAGAACTTTTAGACATTTAGTATCATTTAGTGAGTTGATCCTGTTAATTGAACAGAAGTTCTGTATTGCTTATACATAATTCTCAATGCAATGAGCAGGATTCACTTCCTAAATATTGCTCCATTTTATTGTATTTTCCTCAAAACCATTTCTATACGATGTCTACTTTCTACACATTTTTATTGATCATCACTCTGTAGTAAGGAAATTCTCATATAGGTCCTGTCACGATTCAGTGGTATTGGAGGCAGGCGCGTCTTCACAAATCAAAATCTTTATTTACTTCAAACACTGGGAAGAACTGAACAGAAAACAAACAGAACAAAATGAGGACTTAGGACTAACCTATGTAAAGACAATAGAACACCTGACATGAACAAATGAGCACAACACTACATTAAACACATGAACAGACTTAAGAACAACATAGAACCAACATTCATTAAACATAAGAACAACCTAATGACATTACTACAAGGAACAAGAACAACCACGTACCTGGACAGAAAACAATGAACCACACTGAACAACCAAACAGACAGAACTAAATACTATACTAACGAGGGAAGGAGGTGCAGGTGTGGACTAAACAACAGAACTGATAGGCTGACAAAAACATGTGACGGGATCATGTGATACAAAGAGCGGGAAACCAATCCAAAACAAAACACATAGGGGAGATAACACCCTGTAGTGACACAGAACAAGGACAGAGTCTACAGACATTGTGACAGGTCCAAGATGACATTAATTACACATAACGTACAAACATTCAGGTATACAGTTACAGATATAAATGGTATTATGTTAAATAAATAAATACTGTACATTTAGTGCAAATATGGTTTAAAATAGAGAGATAGATTATTGGAATGCAGTACAAGAGAAATAGCACTAGGATAGCTCACATGGTGAACATGGCTGAAAATGGTAATGTGCAAATTATACAAAGACAGCTGTGCTGTTGATTATGTGCAATATGCATTACGGCTTTGATGAGTATGCTAGAGCATAAATGGGCAAAGAGAGGGGGTAGGGTCAACATCTGTAGCGGTTAGTCAGTAGATTTGAAAGTAATGCCTTAAAAGTAGTAATAGGGATGGTGGACTCAAGTTTCAGGGATTTCTGTAAATTGTTCCTATCATTAGCAGCAGAGAATTTGAAGGAGAGGCGGCCAAATGAGGTGCAGGCTTTTGTAGCGACAGGGGAGATATACCTGCTTTAGTGCAGTTTGAGAGTGGGTGATGCTATGGATATTCATGAGCTTAGGTAAGGTGGTCTTTTCACCTATTAAAGACTTGTAGATGAGGTGGTACCAGTGGTTCAGGCGTCAGGTGTGTAACAAGGGCCATCCCAATAGTGAGTAGAGGTTGCAGTGGTGGGTGTTATATTGGGGCATTGGTAACAAAACGGATGGCACTGTGGTATACTACATCCAAATACTTGAGAAGAGAGTGAAGCAGTTCTGTAGACAATATCAATGAAGTCAAGCATTGGGAGAATGGTAATGTTCACAAGGGCTTGTTTGGCAGGAAGGGTGAATGAGTCCTTGTTGCAGAATAGGAAGCCAATCCTAGATTTGATCTTAGAGGGGAGATGGTTTATGTGGGTCTGGAAGGAGATCAATGAGTCTAGCCAGACCTCTAGGTATTTGTAATTTTTGACATAATCCAGCTCGGAATCATCCAGAGTGGTGATGTTTGTTGGGCAGGCAGCTGCAGAGTGAGATCTGTTGAAAATCATACATTTGGTTTTACCAGAGTTTAACAGCAGTTGTAGGCCACGGAAGGAAAGTTCCTTGTCATCAAAGCTCTTTTGGAGGTTTTCTAACACAGTTTTCAACGTAGGGCCAGATATAAATAGAATGCTGTCATCCACTATACAGAAAATTGTGTCAGCCCGAGGATCGAACCCTGAGGCACCCCCACAGAGACTGCCAGAGGTTTGGACAGCAGGCCTTCCAACCTAACACACTGAACCCTATCAGAAAAGTAGTTAGTGAACCAGGCGAGGCACTAATTTGAGAGTCCCAAGTCCTTGAGTCTGCCAATAAGAATGCTATGATTGACAGAATCAAATGCCTTGGCCAGGTTGATGAAGATGGCTGCACAATATTGTCTTTGGTCAATGGCTGTTTATGATGTCATTTAGAACCTTAAGTTTTGCTGAGGTGCACACACGAACAGCTCAGGAACATGCAGATGTAGGTGCTGGGTTGGTGGTCCGGGTGGGGGAGGCAAGATAGAACGCATGGCCTGCCATGGAAACATGCTTATTGAAATTCTCTATAATTGTAGACTTGTTGGTGGTGACAGTATCACCTAGCTTGCGAGCGGTGGGCAGCTGGGCAGAGGTGTTCTTGTTTTCCAATGATTTAACTGTGTCCCAGAATGTGTTAGAGTTGGTAATGCATGAAGCAAATATATGTTTTAAAAAGTTACCCTTAGCTTCCCTAATTGCCTGTGTGTACCGGTTTCTAGTTTCCTTAAAGCCGCAGATCATGTGGGTTATTTGAGGCTAGTGTAGTCCGCCACAGAATGTTTTTGTGCTTGCTGAGGGTGGTCAGTTCAGGAGTAAACCAGGGACTATATCTGCACTTTGTTCTGAACTTTTTGAAAGGAGCATGCTTGTTCAGAATGGCAATTCAATTTTCTTAAAGAAGGACCAGGCATCCTCCACAGATGGTATGAGGTCAATATCCTTCCAGGATTCCTGTGGCAGATAAATTAGGAATGCCTGTTTGTTAAAATACTTTAGTGAGCGCTTAAAGGTGATGAAGGGAGGCCTTTTAACTGCAGATCCATTACGGACACAGATATTTAGGCAGTGATCACTGAGCTCCTGACTTAAAACTGCAGGGGTGTATTTGAGGGCATGTTAGTCAGGGCAATAGCAATGATGGTGCCTTTGTTTACTGATTTTAGACTGTATATGGTAGGTTCATTGATCAATTGTGAGGTTGAGGGCATCCAGCTTAGACAGTCAATTTGTTGAGACATTTAACATGTCCCAATTTAGATATCCTAATAGTAAAAACTCTGAGGATAAATGAGGAGCAAATAGTTTGCATAGGGTGTCTAGAGCACAACTGGGGGCTGAAGGGGGTTTGTAACAAGCAGCTACGGTAGGTGACTTATCTTTGGAAAAGGGGATTTTTAGAAGTAAAAGCTCAAACATTTTGGCATAGACCTGGATAGAATAATGGAGCATTGTAGAGTTTCTCTACAATAGAGTCCAACTCTGCTCCCTTTTGCAGTTCTGTCTTGATGGAAAATGTCATAACTTGGGATAGATACATCCTAAGTCAGAATTCTGACATAGCTAAGATGTCAGGGTTAGCTGGGTGTAGGAGAGCAGTGACTAAATCAATTTTAGGAAGAAGGCTTCTGATGTTGATATACATGAAACCAAGGCTTTTACGGTTACAGAAGTCATCATGTGAGAGTATCAGAGGTATTGTGTTATTCGCCATGGTTGCAGGGCCTGGATTTGACTGAACATCTCCTGCACAGCAAAGGAGGAGGAAGATGGGGATCCTGCTAATGGCTATGAGAATTGGCTGTTTAGAACAATTGGGAATGCTAACTAAGGGGGTTGGTTTCTGAGCATAATAGAATGTAATCAGAGCTTTGTGGGCAGATAATAAAATAGTAGGCTGGGTGTGTAATGGGGGTGGACCTAGACATTGTGTGACAACGAATGAGATTGTATCTTTAAAGGAAGCCAGTTAAATCAAATTAGGTTGTAGAGAAGAGGGGGATTTGAGGGGCAAAAGACCCTGATTCAATATGAATAAGACATTTACAATGGAATAGTGCAATAGTAACTATCATGAATAATAATAAACAAGGCATACTGATATTATAGATGGCAGAAAGCAGTCAGATGAAATGATTTCAGAGTATATACGACTAAGCACTGCGTGCACAGCCTTTCGACAGCCAAGCTACGAACGTGTCCTTCCCGGCAAAGCACTGCTGTGGTGTAGCAATTTCGCTGTAATGTACAATCCAGTAGGTCACAGGTGTCCTGCCAAGTGTATGAATATCAGAAATGCCAGAGAGTACTTTAAAGCAGCAAGGTTCCGAGAGCTATTGCAAGGATGCCTGCCAGGGTTAGCCGCTAAAGCCAGCTAGCTAATGATTTAGCTTTTTTGTGCTGTTTTATAGCAGCTAATCTACTAGTTAGCTAATAATGCTAGGCCCAATATCCAGATTGGTAGAAAGCTCACAGTGATCTTCCGTTGGAAATCCTGTGGTAATCGGAGCATATATAAGGAATACATCGAATTGTTTTGAGCGTTGGTGTCTTGGTCATCAGCGATAGCAGAAGGCCTGGAGCTGGATCCCTTCATCGGTTCAGCGGAGAGGTAAGACAAGTGCAGGGCTAGAGGGTACTAATCCCAGGCTGTATTGGTGAATAATAATAATGTAACCTAATTTCATACTGTGCCACACCTTCTAAGATATCATGCATGATGACGAACACAAAGTTATCGGATATATTGAAGTATGACAAAGAATTGAGAATACTATTTCATTTGATCCCAAAACAAGTATTTTCCTTTGGATTCTCGAACAAGATAGCTTTAATGCTCCTCATTGGTTAATTTGGTGCGTAACATCACACATGCATAATTTTTGATAAACACAGTTTGAGCAGATGCCTTGTCAATAAGACACCTCCTGCCATAGTAGTTTGTAGTGAAAGACTCCACATAACCAATAATTGAATTAAGACCTAAATTGTCACCTGTTACTTGTGCAATGGTGCCATAAAGCGGTTGTTCAGCAAAGGACACTCATTCTATTTTGCTCTTGTACCTTTATGTCTTCTACAAACAGACTAAGTATTTTGTCTCTACCATATCGTTTTGCATCTTGGGAATAAAACAAAGAAATTAGATGGATATTCATCAGAGATTAATTTAGACCTAGTGGTAAATTGCGCAATGTAAAATATAAACTTCCTTGTTTTGACCCTAGTGGATTTGATGTTTCAAAGTCATCATAATAAACATGAATTTGTATCTCATTTGGGGATTTTAAATACAATGTGTGATGTCGGTAATATTTTCCATCATAGAAATCCTGATACAAGTTCCTAAGAGAAGCAGATTTGTTAATTTAACACACTTTCATTATTGAAAATTAACTCAAACATTAATTAATGTTTTTAACAGGGGTACAAAAGGGAAAGTGTCATTCACTGGTACCTGCTCATATACTCCAGATACTTTGTTTCTCTTTTAATCATATCTCACTTCTAGTGAATTTCTACCGGTTCAACAACACCACAATTTCTCACTAGTATACTTTGTCCATTTTGAGTTTGTGTTTAACTAACTAAATGGTTTGAAAGTATCGCTGAAGACTTCTTCCACTGCACTTCTACTAGAATTATCAGCAGGCACTGCACTTAACACTTGTTCTTTAAAATTTGCATGAACTTCTTGACATTCTCCTCCATGCTTTCAACAACGGATAACACAATTTGCTATAATTGAACACCACTGCCCTGTAACTTTGCTATAATTGAACACCACTGCTCTGTAACTTTGCTATAATTGAACACCATGGCTCTGTTACTTTGCTATAATTGAACACCACTGCCCTGTAACTTTGCTATAATTGAACACCACTGCTCTGTTACTTTGCTATAATTAACCACTGCTGTGTAACTTTGCTATAATTGAAGCGCACATATCTTTTGCGTGGTCTTTTGACATTTGAGATGTTGAAGGTTGATTGATCACATCTAGGTCCATGTCACAGGCATCTTCCTGTAAGCTCTGGTCACCTGGTCATGGCTGGACCCAACACGATCCCGAACATCCCACCCACCACCCATCCCGCCCCCCAAACCCACATTGAACACCCAAACGAACATATAATACACAGACATACATACAAATGCATACATACAATAATGATTTAGACTTGAAAGGCTGGTGACAGAAAGGATTATGGCAGATCTGAGGGAAGTACTCTTAAATGATTGAAATATGAGATATTAATTTGCCATTTATCTGAGAATTTTTAGTATGATCCCCTCACGGTATACTTCATTTTCTCCAGTTGTAGAAAATACAAAACATCGCTTAGCCAAAGAGAGCCTAAGGGGGGCTGACAAGATTTCCACTGCAGCATGATTCAGCGGTGGGCTAGTAAGGAGCTAAAGGCAATGATATCAGCGTTTTTATGGTTTAACAAGAGAGGGTCCCCTGAGATTCCAAATACTGTGTTCAGAGGACATGGAGTCAAATGGATTTTAAGTGCCTCAGATAGGAAATAAAATATGTAATTCCAGTAATTGCTCAGTTTAGTGCATGACAAAACATATGATAGAGGTCACATGTGGAGGATTGACATCTGTCACACACATCGTTCACTGTGGGGTAAATTCTAGATAGTCTGGACTTAGAGTAGTGAAATCTATTGACCACCTTGAACTGAATAAGTCCATGACGGGCGCAAGATAAGGTGGAGCTTACTCTCTAAATTGCTCTATCCCATAACTCCTTTGAAAGTTCAAGACCCATTTCTCGCTCCCAGGCAGGTTTTGATCTGTTGGTGTGGTTTTTGTCAAAAGACATAATCAGTGAATATACCCGTAAAATCAAATTATTTCTGTTGAGGTGAGCAAGTCAATAGCTCATCCCATGGCTGGGTAGAGGGTAGGGAAGAAAAACATGCAAATTCAGAAGAAAAAAAAGTGTGATGGAGGCAAGGCATATTTAGCAGCCAAGTTGGGAAAACTAGAGAAGACTCCATTTTCAAAAAGGTCATGAAATGTTTTAATACGCTTCCCTTTCCATAGAGAGAAGGCATTGTCAACAACCGATGGAGTGAACATGTGGTTGTTATTTTGTAGGACCCATGATGGAAGTATGGGAGAACTTAAAATGACGATGGAACTGGTACCAGATTTTAAGTGTGGATAGTACTACTGGGTTGTCAGTATAACAGAAGAGAGTTATTGGGAAAGAGGAGCAGAGTAGAGCTGGCAAAGACGAAGAGGTGCAAGACAAACCTTCTAGATGACACAAGGGTGTGTCTGGGGAATGCAACCAGAATAACGGTTTCTGAAGGTTGGTGGCCCAGTAATAATATAGAAAATTAGGAAGTGCAAGCCCTCCATTAAATTTACATCTCTGCAGCAAGGACCTACTAACCCTGGGCACCTTCCCACCCCAGATGAAAGAAGTGATAGCCTGGTTAAAGAAAGACAAAGGTAAAAGCACAGGAATAGAGTGAAAAATCTAGATGAATTTAGTGTTGAGAACCAGCTAGCAGAGGTATTCACCACCATATTCAACCTCGCCCTAATTAAGTCTGTAGTTCCCTCCAGCTTCAAACAGGCCACCATTGTCCCGGTTCCGAAGAAACCTACCATCACCTGCCTAAATGACTACCGCCCAGTAGCACTGACCTCCATCATCATGAAGTGCTTTGAGCGGCTGGTCAGAACCCACATCTGCGCCACCCTTCCTGACACCTTGGACCCCCTACAATTTGCATACCGCCCCAACAGATCTACAGACGATGCCATCGCA
>JACXGM010035122.1:0-11773 GCA_016801145.1 Umbra pygmaea | reverse complement strand
CGCAGCACCTCCCACAATATCTCCCGGGGGACCCGGTCATACGCCTTCTCCAAATCCACAAAACACATGTAGACAGGATGGGCATACTCCCAGGCCCCCTCCAGGATCCTTGCGAGAGTAAAGATCTGGTCCGTTGTTCCACGACCAGGACGGAATCCACATTGTTCCTCTTCAACCTGAGGTTCAACTATCGGCCGAATCCTCCTTTCCAGCAGGAGGGTTAGCCATCCTAACCAATAATTATTTAGATTCAACGGTTCAAATTGTGTGAGACACAGTGGGAGTCGGAAAAGGAAAGCTTATACTTTGTTTAAATCAGATATGCTGAAAAATTAAAAGAGGTTTCTCACTGTTTCACAGAATCAAGTGAATCAATTGTGTTTTGCCACGACTTGCCCAGTTACTAAATAATGACTTAAACAATGCACAATCTATTAACAGAGCTAGTGATATACAAAGATATGTAGGTTTATCTATACATGACCCTGTCACCTTTGTAGACATACACAAATTTGAGACCAATCTTGACATCAAGATTGTTTTTTATATCATAGTAACCATGACACATCTCTCTTGAAATGCCAAAACACATTATATGTCCGCTCCAAGACCATTTACCTGTTTGTGCAAAACAATCATTATGTAGGTATTAAAAGCATTATACCATTTTAGGTATAAAATATATGTGTCAAAGTTGCCAGACAGAATATACATGGTTAGGAGCGCACTCATGTTTGTATAACTACTCAATATGTCTTGATACAGAATGTTGGAAAAATAACGTACAACTCACAATATGCAATGATTGTAATCCAAAATGTAATTCGGCATACTGTTACGAAAAACAGAAGAATGCAACATGGCAACCAAAAGCTGTAAAGTTTGCCAGTTGGTGTGATGTCAACAAGAAATGTACAAAATGTGAGTGTAATTACTATTTAAAATTGATGGATCCAAACCCTCACAAATATTCTCTCAAACGATGCCCAAAATGTAAAAAGGTTTTAAAATCCACAACAAATGGTGTAGATAAGACACATGAATGTTCCATTCAACCCCTACTCTTACAAATAGTGCCATGGGATCTTTAGTGACCACATAGAGTCAGGACACCCGTTCAACATCCCATCCGAAAGACAGCACCCTACACAGGGCAGATGTCCCCATCAATGGCCTGGGGCATTGGAAATGATCTTTAGACCTTTCCAGCAGCACTGGTCTCCCATCCAGGGACTAACCAGGCCCGACCCTGCTTAGCTTTAATAACTAACCAGCAGTGCAATACAGGGCTCTATGATAATAAATTATTTGTCAGTGGTTAGTAATTGGTTTGTAAAGGATGGTTATTAAAAAATTGTCTGGATGGTTATTATTAAGTTGCAACTGATGATTAGAATACATTGCTGAAAGGTTAATAAATACTTTCGGAACCATCTATAAACGTCATCTAGTTGGACATTGTAAAGTTACGACTGATGTTTACAATACTTTACAATACTAAATAAATGGTTTGTATACCTTCTATATGAATTATTGTAATGGCAATTATAAAGTTGCAACTGATGTTTGTAATAATTAGTCAATGCTGAATAAGTGGTCTATAAAGCATCAAGTAACTTAATCTGGCACCATTAAATCTGTTATTGATGTTCCATAAAACAGTGATTTGTGCACTGATAATAGTTTGTCTTATCAGCAAATTGAACACTGTTTGGATACGGTTTACAAACCTAGTAATAACAATTAACAAAGAAATGGGAATATATGGTCCATATATTTAGGTAATGTTTATATATGTCTTTCTTAAAGGTTTATATATATATATATATGTTATATATATGTTTCTTAAAGGTTTAGAAACTATTTTTTTAATCATTAACTGATAACAAATATTGTATACAAATGATATAATGTGTGCAACAATAAACCGTTAATTTATAGCATTATTAATCATTAATAAACATTATTAAATTTAATTTTATTATTTGTTAACAGTAAAATAACAATTTATTAAACATTAATTAACTATCAATTTACCATCTATTAATGATGGTTATTATAAAGTGTTACCCGCTATTTTAACCTCTTAAGGATCACCCCGTAATTGTTCAATTCTGCCTAAAAAACATACCCAAAGTTAACTTCTTGTTACACTGGACCAGAAGCAAGGAGAAACATATGGTTGATATTTTTGAAAAGGAAAGACTTTGAATTTTATGAAAATATAACATTTATTTAGAATAAATGAATCAATTAAAGGTTCAGTGTGTAATTTTTAGTGACATGTAGTGTTATAGTTTGTGAATTGTAAGCAACCAGTCACTCACTTCCTACCCTTCCCTTTGCAAACACAAAAGCTACGCTACGGTGGCCGACGTAGGCTTAAATATGTCGTCATCTGAGACAGCAGAGTAGATAGTCAAGCAATGAGGTTTCTTTTTATAGAGATATTAAGAAATTATATTTAATTAATTATTCAGTAAAACCATGTTATTTCAAATGTTATTTTTACTTGTTTAGCATTGTGTTAGTGTTTTATTCAGTGACTTTACCTAGCTTGTTTCCATGCTAGTTAGTACAAGATAAGAAAAAAGTTGCTTTGAAAACATGTTTCCTTCATAAGAGCCTTCTATCTGGGAAAAGCCACACTGATGTTTACCAGTGATTTTTGCCTGCATCACTCCCGAATTCATCTGGCTTCATCATGCTTTCGAAATAACAATCCAACCAACATTACATATTTTTTCTAACAGGGTACTAATATTACAGTTTTGCAGTAAATAGTACTTATCAGCTGTTTGTCTCACAAACGTAACCAGCACATTTCTCGCTACATAGCAAAGCCATAACACAGTGATAGAGGAGAACCACATGAAACAATCCAACTACATATTTTTTCTAACATGGTAGTAAAGGTTTAGATGGCTAATATTTTTGTTATGTTTTAGGGTGTAGGCTAACGTTACTGTTTTGTGGTCAATAGTACTAATCAACTGATTGTCTCACGAATGTAACCAACATGTTTCTCCCCACATAGCAAAGCCATAACACAGCGAGGGAGAACTAAGTTATATGCAACAATCCAACTACATATTTTACACCACTGATAAGGGAAAAGTCACTTCTCACGGTGTCTATGGCTAGTTTCTAGCCAGTGCTTACATTGTCAAACAACAGTTTTCATTAGCATTGCTAAAGTTGGAATGCCTTACCTGTCCAGCAGAAAACAGGCAACTTCTATCTGGGAAAAGCCACACTGATGTTTACCCAAGATTTCTGCTTGTGTCGCTCCCATATTCGTCTGACTTCATCATGCTTTCAAAATAACAATCAAACTAATGTTACATATTTTTTCTAACAGTTTACTAAAAGTTTAGCTGGCTAATATGAGCCTACAGCAAACGTTACTGTTTTGCGGTCAATAGTACTAATCAGCTGATTGTCTCACAAACGTAACCAGCCCATTTATACTCACATAGCAAAGCCATTACACAGCAAGGGAGACGAACCACATGAAACAATCCACCTACTTTTTTTTCTAACACCGTAGTAAAGGTTTAGCTGGCTAATATGAGCTGTTATTCTTTAGGCTATTGTTTTGCGGTGTATAGTACTAATCAGCTGATTGACTCACGAACGTGTAACCATCTTATTTCTCCCACATAGCAAAGCCATAAGATATGAGGGAGAAGAACTAAGTTACATGCAACAATCCAACAATATATTTTACACCACTGATAAGGGAAATGTCACTTTTCACGGTGACTATGGCTAGCTTCTTCAAGGCTAACATTTTCAAACAACAGTCTTCAATTGCATTGCTAAAGTTGGAATACCTTACCTGTCCAGCAGAAAACAGGCAACTTCTGCATGGCTTTGAATTTTTTTCCCTGAATAGAGCCTTCCAATTGTCCAAAATTCCACTTCCAATAAAGGAGAGCTTCTACTATTACCTAATAGTTAGAAACGTACAACTTCTGCTGCTGCTTCTTTTTTCGGCTGCCTCTTTTTCAAGGTTGGGTTTGTTCGCTGAGGGCTACAGTAGAAACATGGCGACAAAATACAGCAACCTCCATAGAAGGGGGTGCCCGCAGTTCTGTAGATATAAATGGCTCATTCTAAGGTAATAAAAACATAATGGTTTATTATGTGAGATCTTTACACACCACTGAAAACATAGTTATGGATCTAATATTGCATTTCTGTCAATAGATCCTCAGAACTATTAAACATGGAACCTTTAATAGTTTTCATATAAATATCTATAAAAACATGATATGGTTTTAATTATTGTAAAACACATTTATACAAA
This sequence comes from Umbra pygmaea, assembly GCA_016801145.1. NCBI lineage: Eukaryota > Metazoa > Chordata > Actinopteri > Esociformes > Umbridae > Umbra > Umbra pygmaea. The sequence continues at coordinate 7,461 of JACXGM010035122.1, read as the reverse complement.
TGGCATGATATAGTTTAAAAATATATTTTTACGAAACACAACTAAATCTAAAATGGAAATGACCACTTGATACACAGACCCATCCGGGTATGCATGCTTGCAGTTTATATAGTTTGTGGCTTACAAGAGTCAATTAAAACATGATATGGTTTATATCCTTATAAAACACACATTCATACAAATGGCATGATACACATTTAAAACATTGTTTTTATTTTTATAAAACAAAACTAAATCTAAAATGTAAATTACCACTTCATACACGGACCCATCTTCTCTGCGTGTGATACATTTCCATGTAATACTAAAAGACAAGTAATTATACATTTTCTGGGTGTAGAAAGATAAATCAGGCTGGAACACTGTTTTAAAGGTAGAAAGTCCAGAAAGAGTTTGTGATAGTTGTTGTGGTATATTGTAAACAATACAGTTTTCTGTAAGGTTAGACTGAATTTCTGATCGTTTTCATGTAAAAAATAGATTATACTAATGAAAACAATTTTCCATTTAAGTGTTGGGACCCTTTCGATAATGAATCAGAGAAAGAAAGCTGACTGTAGTACATATTATTTTGTCATATGTGGATGACATGTATTAGCTTAGTCATGGATGTATCAGCTGAACAGACAGGTTTGCTTACAATGTACTCACATTATATTATTACGTGGCTTTTTATTCTTGTCATAGCTATTGTAAATAGAATAAGGGCAGGAGACTGATCCTTAAGGTGAGACACGGCAGGCAAAAACATAGATTTTTCATGCAGTGGTCAATTTTGAGATTTTGGGCTAGTTGACTCATTCAATATATGTTCTTTCAAGCTGAAAGAAAACATAAAAAAATATACATTAGGATGTTTATTATATTTTGTTTACTTCTAGCAGAAAGTTTTTCCTGAATTTACCAAGAATTTAGCATTCCAACACGACATGCCGAGTTTCGCCTGTTTGATGAAATCTGTCATGCCGGTATTGTTGCAAAAGCTCTAAGTCTCCTGCACAACTGTATGTAACCCAAATATTTCCTTTCTATCAGTAATCAATTGTAAATGTCCAAAGGGGGATTTAATGCTATTTGACGAAATCTCATTGGCTACTGCTGGTTTCCATTGATTCGCTCAGACATATCACGTGGTGTACTCTGACACTTCCGTGTTTAGCTCACTGCTGGACCTTCGAAAATACCCCTAACACCTCAACTTTCAAGAAAAATAAAGCAATAATTGCTCTTTGTAAGATGTGAAAAGGGAAAGCAATATATTGGATTAGCTGAAAAACCATCCGGAAGCAGCACATCTGACCGTAATGCCTGTAGTACACTCAACGTTCCCAACCGGGGATTTAGAGCATGCGAGCCAAGGGCGCAAACCACTATTTTTTTCTGCAGTGCGTGCTAAGGTGGAAACAGGACGCATGGACTAGTTCGAGGGCACAGTAAATTACTCATAATAACTCAGTAAATGGTTCATAATAATATATTATTATATATTATTATATACATATAATCACGGGCAGGCATGGTGGCCTAGTGGATAGCACTGTGGCCTCACAGCAAGAAGGTTCTGGGTTCCAACCCCGGATCTCCCAGGCCGTTCTGTGTGGGTTTCCTCCGGGTGCTCCGGTTTCCCCCACCATCAAAAACATGCAAGTTAGGTTTGGGACTACAGATGGAAATTAGCATCTATGCTAATCTGGCTCATTTACAGTCTGTACAGAAGTGTAAGATTGTTGATTAATGTGCTCTGTCCCAAGTAAATAAATAAACAATATCAAAATAATAAAACTGTCAATGGTTCATAACATAACATAGTCCATAGAAATATCAAAGTTGGTAGTCTCTCCTCAGTTGTGACACTTCTGTTCAGGAGAAGATTGCAACTAATGTCAGGAGAAGATTGCACAAGTATAAATAGTTATGGCCCTCCAATGACGTCACTTTGGCGCAGGCCTGGTTGGAAACATCTAGTATACCACAGGTTTAAGCTGTCATGGGGAAACCGGGGGGTTTAATGATAGTGCCACTGACTGTCTGACAAAGCAGTGGATGATTATGCATGTCACACGACTTAATTAATTCATATTTGACCTCTTGTGCTCTAATTGTGATGCATCGAGTCTATTTATAAACATTGATCCATAAAACCATGGGTTTTGTAGCAGTCTGCTTCTAGAGTACAGGGATGTTGATTTTGGAGGTCTAATGACCTGTTACATTTAATTATACTGTTGTAACAGTTAACACATTTTCATAAATGGAACAAGGTTAGATTTGTAACAGTAGAATAAAACGTAATCTCATTCATTGTGTTGTATTGGTCAGTTTTGCTTTTGCAGTTTTCAGTTCAGTGGAAAAAACAAAGGACATTGAAATAATGTAGCCATTTCAACTTATGGATATTGAAAAAACATATTTTCAATTAGAAAGAGAGAGAGAGAGAGAGAGAGAGAGAGAGAGAGAGTGAGAGTGAGAGAGAGAGAGAGAGAGAGAGAGATGTGAGGAGGGGACATCATGGACGCTCACATGATATCATGCACACACACAGACACACTCACATTAACAGTAGGCAGCATCACTGCAGTCTGAGGTCCCAAGCTTTAGTGCAGTGGAGTCCACGCTCTTGTAGTCAGGTTTACACACCAACGCACACGCATGCATGTGCATGAATACATAATTATGAATCTGTTGTAATAGTATAACATTATAGGATGGCCATTTTCTTTATAGTCATTTATGGTTTGCTTGTCCAATTGGCTACTATGACTACATGGTCTACTCATTGGTTCTATCCAAAATAAATTGGGTTTTTACTACTTAATATGGTGCTGGAATGGACAATTAAACTTTAGAAAGCTGTGACATCTACTGTTGGTCTTGTTCTGTGTCCATACAACTGTCCAGTGTGGGTTTTGTAGGCAACTTTGTGCATGATACGCCAATGTTAATTCATTGAGTTACTGCAGTTGTAGGCCTTATATGCCTGCCAAGTTATTTTATAATCAATTGTCATGAGCTTGAAATATTCTATATCATTCTTACTAAGGGCTTGAGCATTTATTCTGTTTTTGAGAATTTCCAAAAAATTCCCCGATTTAAATCTTTAAATGCTGTTTTCTCAAAATGAGTTTTTAGTTTTCTTGAGTTTTTTTAGTTTTCTCCAGTATAAACATCTCACCCTGTGTAGTACCTATTTACACCAAACTTTCCAGTTATATATATAGCAGTATTCTGAAGACATTCACAGAGGGATTTGGTAAAAAATCATTCCTGGCCTGATTTATGTGACTTTAAGATTTTAATCACAAAAATATGGTAAAAAAAGAATTTTGCACCTGGCTTTATTATATGTTTAGATCTATCTACTGAAAATATATGTAAAATTACACACATTTAATGAGATAATGCCTAATTTGCATTATTAAACATTACAAAAACTTGTAATACATTGTTTAAATACTTGTGTAAGTAATACATTGAGGAAGTTTCATGGTGATGTCTATTAATTTAAAATGTTACCCTATTCACCTGTAGTGTCTCGCCTTAAGATATTGAGATATTGTTCAGACAGGAGGTTATAAATGATGCGGTCATTGATCCCCTGAGTTATATTGCTATAGAATCAACTTGTATGAAAACCTATCATACACAGTTTTTGCCTGAAGACAGTATACCCATTGTCTCTCCCAATAACTATCAACGTCCGTACACACCTATTCTAGTGGCTCCATTCAATGGTTAGAATATTTGGCAAAGTCCAAAAACATCTTTATTCAACATGCTTTGAACACGGGAGTAAAACAAAACAGTTTGGCCCTCACCATGTTGATTGTTATGCAACCATTAATGGTTTTGAAACTGATTTTGAGTAGAATAAATATTTCTTTCATAGTTGTAAAGACTGTTTCTTACAACATGAGACATGTGCCTTAACGCTGAAGACCTTTGGTGATATATATATATATTAGTGGTGGGCCGTTATCGGCGTTAACTTGCTGCGTGATATGAGAGCAAAAATGTGTCGGTTTTCCTTCTGAGACCACTAATGGACTCCAAACCTCTTGTTCACCAGAGGTTCCAAATTGTGTTGTAGTCATTTACACCAACCGTGCTTTCAGGGAAGATCAATTCAAGGGTCTCACGCCATATGTGGTGTCAATTGGTTTCATGCATTGAGAGAAAATTGTCAGACACATGGCCACTTTTGGAAAACAAGCGAACAGAGAGAAACAATTCTTCAGTAAAAATCAAAATATGCCAACATACAATGTCATGAAATGTTATTTCTACAGATGTCACTCATCTAACCTTGCCAGTAAAATGTAAATCTTACCATGGTTTGCCACAGGGGGAGATAAATATATTTTAAGTAATTTTAACTCTAAGAAAACAGGATGTCTTTGAAATTAAATGTACTGTATGTAAAACCTAAAGCCAGCATGACCAAATGGAGAACAGCCAGATATTTGTCTAAGGCCTTTTGTCTCAATAAGAAGTGATACCGAAGCCATTCGGGCCTCGGGAGGGATTAACATATAGAATGCCAAGACAAGCGGGTGCCGAGTGAACTAGTTGTTATGTTGAATCCAAGGTTGCGCCCATTGGTGGGATTTAAAATAATGGGCCAATAAGAATTCATCATTAAGCTTTCTGTTGTGACATCATTCTCTGTATAAAAATGAATGTTATCTTATTATGGTTAGCTTTCTCTCCAGAGACAACTTGGCTTTAAGACATTAAGGCAAGACAAGGCAAGTTTATTTATATAACACATTTCATACACAATGGCAATTCAAGGTGTTTTTCAAGAAAATGAAAACATAAAAGTACAAAACAGTTAAAAATAAAATTTAAACAAGTAGAAAAAAATAATTAAAATAGTAGTTAAAAATTAAAACAAGATAAAGAGAAATAATTTAAATAGTACATATAAAACATAGCACATCTGATCTCTTCTGGAAGCTGGTTCCATAATAGCTAAAAGCTGATTCTCAGTGTTTTTAGTGAACCCTTGGTATTTCTGATGTAATCCTAATGATCTAAGTGATCTGTTGGGTTTATATTCAATGAGCATATCTGCAATTTATTGAGGTCCTAGATCATAGGTGTCAAACCGGTTCCACGGAGGGCCGAGTGTATGCAGGTTTTTGCTTTTACCTTGTACAGGGCTGATTTGAGTAGGTCAGTAATTGGTTAGGATCTCCTCTCACCTGGAAGTCTAGGTCTTAATTGGGCTCTTTTTGAAGGGAAAGACCAAAAACCTGCATACACTCGGCCCTCCATGGAACCGGTTTGACACCCCTGTCCTAGATGATAATATGCTGATTGCTTTAACATGACTACTGAAACTAAGGTCTGGCTCCATAATCACACCAAGATTCCTGATTGATCTTTGCTCCATTAAAGTCTATGCTCCATTCTACACATTCTCCGGACTCTGAGTAAATTAATTTGATGAGTAAATGCATATAATACACAACATTATCTGCCACATTGTTAATTGCACTGTCTGGGTTATATTTTAAACAACATCTCATTGCCATGGTTTTGTACTCTGTTCAATGACATGATGAATCTAATCAGGATAGCTGTATAGCTATCTGACTCACAATGCGGTGACAATCCAGCTGCACAGAAAGTTAAGAAAATACCTTGACCTGTTTTACAGCACAATTTAGAATGAATGTGAGCTTAGCAATTGTAGATTTATAATACTCCATTGTACAATAAATTATAAAAAAAACATTGTCATGTAAACTGACTAGACAGGTCAGAAAATAACTCTACCATAATCTGGAATAAAATTGATTCGTACTATAACTGTGTATACAACATTTAAAAAATATATATCTTAAAAAAAGATAATGTTAAAGAAACAAAGCAATTAAAAAGACAAAAATATAGGATGATGCAGACCAGCAGATGATGATATATTTTGTTTTAAAACAATGTGTACTACTACTCGCAAGCCAAAATTAAAACTGCATATAATTTAATATAATGGTGAACGCTATGGAATGTATGGAAGTAGTAGAATGTTCTCACCTCAATCCGACAACAAAACATGAAGGTGCAATGTAATATAAGGATTAATAAAGCTAATAGTAAAGCATTTTGTCAGTATTGGGGACGGAGCATTCACCGTGCTCTGCCCCTTTAAGTTATATCACCAGGGGCCTTATTGTACGCTCTCCCTTTAAGTAATACCACCAAGGATTGTATGCAGATGATGGGGCTGTTTGGAAAAGGTGGAGGAATGTGAAGTTTGTGATGACAAAAATGCAGTGTGCTGTGTCTGCGGTGGAAGAGTGGTCGTATATGTGGGGCTTTAGGATGTCAGTGGTGAAGATGCAGTGTGCTGTGTCTGCGGTGGAAGAGTGGTCACTGACATGGGGCTTTCGGATGTCGGTGGCTAAGTCATGCTTTACGGTGTATTTGAATAGGAAAATGTTTGTAAATATATGGGCAGGCTGTCGGCCGGTTGGTAGATTTGAACTATTTGGGTATGTGGTTTGATGAGAGGTTGATTGGCTGCAGCATGTGGCGTATGTGGAGGCCAAGTGTAGGTGGGCATTGAACCTTATGAGAGCGGTGGTGGGGGTTGATTGGGGGGCTGACAGGCAGGCATTGTTGTGTGTGTATCAGGCACTGATTAGGGCTGTGTTAGATTATGAATGTTTTATATATGGGTCGGCGGCTAGGACGGTGTTGGATAGGGTGCAGGCACGTGCAGTGAGGTTGTGCGTAGGCGCATGTAGGTCTACGCCCACAGCAGCGGTGCAGGTGGAGACTGGTGAGATGCCGTTGGCATTGAGGTGGAATAAGTTAGCGTTGGCGTATTGGGTGAGGCTGAGGAGGAGCTCAGTGAGGCATCCTGCTGTTGAGGTGGTCGGGAGGTGTTGGGGGGGTGTAGGGGGTAAGATGAGAGCGTTTGGGTGGCCGATTGAGAAGACGGTGGTGGAGTAAGGTTTGGAGGGGAGAATGTTCCCCCTTGGTTGTTCCCGGTGCCGAATGTTGATGTGAGGTTGTTGGAGCGTAAGAAGGGGTGAGATGCTAGTTGTATTGGTGGTAGTGTGGAGAGGTATTAGAGTGAAGGGTACTGTGGGTTTCTGAGGGTGTTTACAGATGGGTTGAAGGACACAGTTAGTGGGAAAGTAGGGGGTTGTATGTGCTAGAGATGGAGTAAGGATTGGTAAGAGGATGAAAAATGAGGAGTCTATAGTATATACTGATGCGATGATGCCATTGATTTTGGGTCTGTATTGGGATTAGGAGGTTAGGCCTAGGTACTAAAGTCAGAGTTCTGTTATTATTGATGGCTGTGTAGGTACTGAAGTCAGAGTTCTGTTATTATTGATGGCTGTGTAGGTACTGAAGTCAGAGTTCTGTTATTATTGATGGCTGTGTAGGTACTGAAGTCAGAGTTCTGTTATTATTGATGGTTGTGTAGGTACTGAAGTCAGAGTT